>JXTC01000647.1:65027-88017 GCA_002914845.1 Trema orientale
TTAGTTAAACACACAAATCAGTACGAATTTGTACAGCCAA
Organism: Trema orientale; assembly: GCA_002914845.1. Classification (NCBI taxonomy): domain Eukaryota; kingdom Viridiplantae; phylum Streptophyta; class Magnoliopsida; order Rosales; family Cannabaceae; genus Trema; species Trema orientale. Next base: position 65,068 of record JXTC01000647.1, read on the forward strand.
TATTTATTGAGAATTTGGAAGAGGTGTAGAAACAAAAATATAGACCCACACGAAGTAGTAGGTCCCAGCTCACTTCCAAGTTCCAACTCTGTTCTTTTTTCTTTTCATTTTTTTTTTTTTTTTTGGGTTGGGACCGGTTCCAAGTCAAGTTCCAACTCTGCTTCTACTCGAGGGTTTTTTGGAGGAATATTTGTAGAATAAACACACCTGCTAGTTGTTTTGTGTTCTTAATGCCATACCAAACTTAAATTATAAATTCTCAAAAAAAAAAAAAAACTAAAACCGTATTCTAATCAAGATTCAAATAGTATGCAATGTGATGAATCTAAACAAATTTATACTAGAATGAAGTAGTGTAAGTGATGAAGCTGACGATGATATCATGACCATTCACAAATATTTATTTTTAATAGGATATTGTTTTTATAACCTACCACATAATATCCCGATATAATGCTTCTTTTCGGGGAAGTTTTAGAAATGAACCGGATCTACAAAGGTGTTAAATTGATTTATTGAGTGTAAAATAATCCAAAAAGTGTGGATTGAAAGAGAAAACCAAAAGGCCGACACCAGAATCCTAGCATCCTAACCCCTCCACTGCCCTAAATGGATTTTAGGGCCCCAAGGATTTTGTGATTTTATTTATACAATCAACTAGGCCAGTGATTGTGTTTGTATCCAACTTGATATTTCTTCCATCGTGTATGCCAAAATATCATGCAATTAAGAGAGGAAAAAAGAAAAAGAAAAAGAAAAAAGATGTCACTAGCATATCTTGTCATGATATTTCCATTTAGGGTGCGAAGCATTTTGCTATTAAAAATTTTGGTGCTATTCTAATACTTTAAAAGCGATAAATTTATCATAAAATAACATTGTAAATTTTGTTTTTGCATGAAACCCGCTTTGAGAAATATGTAAAGGAACTAAAGAAACCTTTGAAATTTGGTTTTTTACTATTAAAAAAAATTGTAATTTGACTATATCTTTAAAATATAAGCCTCTAATGTGGTTAAATAGGGGAGATGTTTAATGACAAAAATCTCTAGTGAACGGCATATTTAACCTTTAATAAATTAATAATTGTTAATACTTGTCCCCGAACAATATTTTTATTTTTATTTTCTAATAACCTAATAAGTAGATAAAATAGTTTCCAAACAACTTTTTATATATTTAAACATAAATGCAAAATATAATATAAACATATAACTATTATCCACAAAAAGGTAATTTTGTCATTTCTCATTAATATTCTCAATTTAGCTTATATGAGAAAGTCAAATTTTAAAAATATTCAAATTATAAGGTTTTCTATAATAAAAAATCAAATTCAATAGAGTTTTCCAAATCAAATTCAATAGAGTTTTCCAATGTTTCTTAAGGTAGACAGGGATCCCTCTTGCAGGCTTGGTGGTAGGGTGTGTAAGCATCTTGCTCAAGCTCACTGGTTCGAGGGATATAAAGAAAGGTAGACAGGGTTTCATAAAAATAATATAGATATATATACACATATGCAAGGTCATTTTATGATATTATCGCTCCTTTAAAACAATTTTTATGAAGTCACTGTTGTATTAACATAATAGACATTATAACTTTTTATTATATGATGCAATTGTGTACCAGTATTACACGCATCATAACTCTCTATTGGAGTAAAGCCCCATAATGGAATCCACGTGAGCTTTACTCCAATGCGTGATTTAAATTGGTCAAATTAAATGTACGTAGTTAGCATAACATACTACATTTTTAGTTTAGTATAGAGAAGAGAGGTGTAAATCGTAATTTATAATAGGAGTTAAAAGTTTCAAATATTGGAAATGACTGAGCTTAGTTCTCATTTTGTAACTCATAATATAACAAGAATGAAAAAATCTCTACCTTGGAGGGAAAAAATATATATCTTAAGGACATATCTAGATAAATGACAATCAACCTATTTTTTAAGGAGGAAAAAAAATTTTCTTTATAGTTTTTTTTTAAAATTATGTCATATCACTTAGTGTAAAAATATGAATGTTTCTTTTTTTTTTTTTACAAGGGAGAGTGTCTCTCCTATTAATCTATAAAAACATAGAGCAGTTAAATATAAATGATAATCTTTAGTAAACTTTCAAATGTGTGGAGAAAAAACATTTGAGCAAAAACTATTTTGACCTTGGGGCCAAATTTGTAAAAAAGTCCATAGGAGGTGATCAACCCCAAAAATTTCCCCATGTTAAGCGTATAGTCGGCGGACTCGAACCGTAAAACAGAAATTTGACTCACCCGTAATAGACAAAAGTAAAGATGAGAATACGATAAGAATGTCAAGTTTGGACTAATCTGAGCCGTCAAAAACCTCCCGCAAGTCACGTCTCTACTATGGGCCCCACGATCCACTCTCGAGTCACAATCAACGGTGATCTCGTTGCCGAAAATTACGGGGACGTTACGGACACGTGTCCCAGTTTGGCGAAATGGGCATTAAATCTTTGTCATGTGAGGGCTCGTGCGCCTCTGACAGGTTCTAGTGGGGCCCGCCACGTGATGTGTGTCCCTATGTGGACCCAAAAAGGGCAAAAGACATCTATACGCACGTGCTCAGCCGTTGTGGTCCTATACCTGTTGGACACGTAGCCAAAACTGACGCTAAAGCGCACATGCATCCTAACCACCGCTGGTTTGGCTGTATAGGGCGAAAATAGTAATTTTGACAAGTTTAGATGAGAAAGGGAAGCATATGGTTGGAAGAAAGGACAACGAGGAGGAATAGAAGAGGTTGTGAAAGAGATAACGGAGATAATGCAATTNATAATGTTTGGAATTTTTGTTCGATTAGCATAAAAAGAAAACTAATTAATGTTTGATTACCTGATTTTTTTCCCGTATATTTGGATAATCCCTCTTCCCCCCTCTTCAAGAATGCAATCTAGATTTTGGGGACTAGGTAGATTGCACATTGATATAATGTATACAAATTTAAAGACGGCTAGTTTGGATTGTCTAATATCCTTTGTATGGATATGCATATGCTTTTGTTGTTTTTAGCTAAGCAAAGTTATTTTACGTTTGGTGACTAGCTAGGTTGCATATTGTGTGAGATGATTTTCTTTCTTAGAAAATATAATTTGTTTCAACTGCTTTCAGGAAAGAGAGATTTTATATACTTTGTTGTTTTTGAGGGGAAGTCAAGGTAAATTGCATGTGAAGCAGTACTTATTGACTTGTTTGGCGCTATCATATTAAATCAAATTAGAATTTCGATGTAAGAATAGCGTATATGATTCTACATATAATAACTTAAATTTGAATACGAGTACAATATTACTAAATGCAAAATAAAATGATACCAATTATTATCTTGATGTGCAAAAAATTTCTTGGTTTTAATGAAAATGAAACGCCCTCTTAGGAATATGTTTTTAAATAAAGTTGTATGATATGTGTTGTAATTTATACGATTAAGAAGTGTTTGACCTAAGACACAAACAAAATACAAGAACAAGAGAAGGTTGGTATAAGTAAGTTAATTCATTTAATAGTTGATATGTCTGCTTTGCTTTGTCCTCTACTCTATGTACGCGTAGCCATAAGGCTAAAGCAACACCTACATGTCATCCGCCGTTAGCCCAACACGTCCGCCCTCAGATTTCACCATCCCTACTCTATTGGCCGGCGCTAAGCACAGGAGATAAAATGCCCCCAGAGAAGGCTCTATTCTTATTATTTTATAGGGTTACTTTCCTATTGCTACCTAAACTAGAGGAATGTTAGTTCCACTTTTTTTTTTTATATTAATATTTATATTTTGTCAATTTTATTGCTTGATACATGAATTTAACTACAATTTGTAATATTATTAAAAATATTTAACTGGATAGTGGAATTCACGTATTAAATATCGAGATAAAAAAGAATAAAAAAAAGTATATTTAACACTACTTTTAGAACTATTATCCGAACCTGTTTAGACTAAGTACTTCGACTTTTTTCTGTCCCTCTTTTGTTGCCCTTAGTACCTTTAGTAATGGTTAATCTTAATTTGCCATCGAATTATTCCGAAAATCTTATTTGGCCTATAAATTTGAAAAATATATTTATCATAGTACTTGATCTATTAAAATATCATAAAGTGTCAAATTAAAGAAGCATGCGACAATTAAATGGGGTTTTACCAACAATATTTAGGTATTTTGTAGGATAAGAATAAGGTAGTAACCAAATTTTATTTCATTAAAAAATGTAAATATAAAGAGTCGTACAGAAATTAGGCTATAATTTAGTTTCATATTTGAATCTTTTATTGACGCATCATACATTCATACTATCGAACTAGGTGAGTTTCTACAACAAGTGTAAATATAAATTAGGAGGAAGCAATGGTGTTTCAGTATAAGATAACTCAAATGTTTATTCATATATTTATTTATTTATGTTTTTTTAATTGTATATTAATTATTCTTTTTCTTTTTATAGGTTTTTCTTTTTATAGTTGTACATTGCCATTTACTAAATAATATATATCCAATTTGGTTTATCTGTAATATAGTAAAGAAAAACTAAATTTATTATCATTTAAGTTGTGAAGATGGCAAGTCATTTGTCTTTTTAACTAATGAAAGAGAAAACTTACGTAAAAAAAGCAAAATGCCCGTTTTAAAACCTCACTTGAGTTTCTCATCCTATTTTCCACGAGTTTTTAATAACAAAGTGATGATAAGGTGTAAAATGAGACAGGAGTTATTGAGATGTTTAAAGTTTAGTGACAAAATGAAATGTGATTTTGAGTATAAATTATCAGGGCTAACATTGAGATTAACTAATCCTTTCAAATGAAAAAAAAAAAAAAAAACATTGAGATTAACTAACACATGTGGTTGGCACATGTTTTATTCCAACCATTAACTAAAGATCATCAAAATGGGATTAAATCGGAGACAAAAGAAAGGATAAAAATAAAATAAAATATCGGGTGCCGATATAATTAGGCCGTTTTAAATATAAGAGCAAAAATGATATTTGGGTGATAGTTTGGGGACTAAATATTACAAGATTAACTCTGCTTTTTAATTTTTGAAAATTTGTGCTAAAGAGTAATGATGTGTCAACTATCAACCACATCAATCGCGTTTAATGGGAACAGCGGTCAAAGTCGAAGCCATTTAATATTTTAATCCCACATTGACCCACACCAGAGAATTCTTTTTTTTTTTTTTTTTTTTAATCAACCACACCAGAGAATTCTAATTGTTAAACTTTGTGGAAACTGGTCCTAACTGTCTAGCATTGAGCGCAACAAGAGAGTACTAAAACGACATTAACTTGAAAGAACGACATTGATTGAAAAATCTATTAAAACAAGCTATAAATTCATGAAAAACCTAAGAAAAGGACATCAATTAGAAAAACGACACTAACCTGGAAGATGACAATACACCAGGAAAATGGCATCAACTAAAAGGAAAAAAAAAAGTAGACAGACTTGAAAACGACAATAAACTTCATAAACGACAATGATCATAAAGAACGACAAAAGATTGAAAAAGGTAACAATATAAAGAACGACAGATACCTGAAAACAACAATCACCTCGAAAAGAAAAGGGAGGGAAAAAAAAAGGTTGGAATTGGATGAACAACCAAAACTTAAAATCTGAACAAAGATTCTGCTACATCTCCAGAAAAGTCGTGACTCGAAATAGAGAAATTTATGTCCAATATCCGTTTTTAAAACTTATTTTCGTAAATACCTGTTTTTAATTTTTTTTCAAAAATACCCGTTTTTATAATCTACATTTCATATGTAAAACAGTGGTGGTCTACATTTCTCCAAAAAGGGTATAGAAAGGGAGTTTATGAAATAAAAATAAAAATAAGTATTTATGAAAATATGATTTTGAAAACGGGTATAATATGAACTTTTCCCTCAAAATATGATATTGTATGGTTTTGAAGGCCCAAACCGAGCAAAGAGCCCACCAGCTGATGGAATAAATAGCATGATTTACGTATAGGAAGACGAATACTAGAACTGTTGAGGGTAAAAGTATAATTATCGACTAAAAGTCACAATATTTATGACTTTTAGACATAACAGGATAATATAAAAGAAAAAAACCACCACTTTTAGCCTTTTATCAAAAGAATCCATGTCTTTTCACTAATATCAAATAAAACTTTCTATTTATATTAATCCATCAAATATGTAAAGTCAAAATTGAAGTTAAAATTGTTGAAAGCGAATATTTTTAACCTTTGAAATCTGATAATAGAATTTAAAAAAAAATTTGTGTGTTTGAAGGCTGTTATCGTTGGATTTTTAAGATATTACAAATCATTTTTGGTCTAAATGACTGTTTCTATAGATGCCAATAGATAATTTTTAAGAATTAAAAAGTTTCTGCAATAATTTTAAATTTTAATTTTAAATATACATATGGATCCAGTTTGATTTGATAAAACACAAATAGATGGTTTAATTTGATATTAGTAAATAAAGCACGGATTTTTTTTTTTTTATAAAAGACAAAGTGTTTTTTTGTTTTTTTTAATATTATCCCAAATGTTATGGTTACTAGTCACTAATATAGTGACTATCCATCGTGAATATTGCGACACTCCTACCCTTTGAAAAATAATTTTAGATAAGTCATGTTGGCCCAAATTACTCTTAGTCATATCCATTTTCCTTGCATGAAAGCACAATATTTGGACCTTGGCTCAATGGCGATATTGGATTGATTTTGAGTAAATCAATTGTCTTGGTGCGCATGGCCAAGAGTATTTATAAGAAATGACCTTTTTTTAGGGCTTCTTATAAAATTCTAGGTCCAAAGTACCAAAAATTGAAAGGATTTTCTTACAAAAATCTAGGCCCATAGGTTAAAAATTGAAACATCCCGGATGGCTGATTTTTTGGAAAAATTCCGGATTGATTTTAAAAAATATTACTTTTGAAAATTTTTTAGAAAAGTATCATTTTAATCAATATTTAGAAAAATACTACCTTTTCCTTCAAAATTGGTATTTTTCAGTGATATTCGAGGCAACCAGTTAGGTTACTTTGGGTAACCAATCTAGTTATTTGAAGTAACCAATCAAGTTACCTTAGGTAATTTGACAGGTTACCTCAAGTATCTCACCAATTAATAAAAGTGGTATTTTTCTAAATACTTTTAAAAGTATTATTTTTCTAATTAAATCTGGGATTTTTCAAACAATTTTAAAATCCATGATTTTTCAATTTTTTTTTTAACTTTTACCATAAAAAATCTGGTTTCCTCAAATTGAAAAATCTTGGATGGGCTTAATTTTTTGAAAAATCCCAGATTTATTTAGAAAAATATCACTTCTAATTTTTTTTAACAAAATTACATTTTTAATAAAAATTTAGAGAAATACTACTTTTTTTCCTCAAAATGGAAATTTTTCAATGGTACTCAAGGTAACGAGTTGGACTACGTGGGGTAACTAATATAGTTAATTGATGTAACTTGATTGGTTACTTCAAGTACTTCATTAATTAATAAAAAGTAGTATTTTTCTAAATATTTTAAAATGGTATTTTTCTAATTAAAATTTGGGATTTTTCAAACAATTTCAAGGGGTTAATTATAAAAAAAAACCTGAGATTTGGCTATTCTGCAATTTAAATCATGAAGTTTGGACTTTGTAAAATAATACCCTAAGATTAAAAATTTCTAAAAATTAATATCTTACGTTACTTTTTGAATAACTTGAACTAGTAAAAGACAATAATATCTTCAAAACTAAGGAGAATAACAAGAATCAATCTAGTTTTAATAGACGATATCATTATTTTTTTTGTCACTAAAATTGGTCAAAAATTCAGTTCAGGGTATTAATTTTCAGAAATTCTTAATCTCAGGGTATTATTTTGTGGAGTCTAAACTTTACGATTTAAATTATAGAATACCCAAACTTCCGGGTGTTTTTTTTTTTTTTTATAGTTCACCCTTTTAATCGAGGATTCTTCTATTTTTTTTTTTGAAAAATTATCATTAAAAAAAAATCAAATTTCCTCTTTTTTTAAGATCAATTTAAAAAAGACCATTTTTTATGCTTATTTAATTAATAACCATTTTATAATTTTATTTTGATATTTTTTTACAAAGCAAATCAATTTTTGAAAAATAAATCAATATTCAATAAATAGATCAATATATTTTGATATATTAAATATGAAAAGTAGCCTTTTTTTTAAATAATTTTCAAAATTATGCTACTTTTTAATAATATTTGAAAAATGACCATTTTGCAAACTATGAACCAAAATTCGGCTATTTGACTAAAATATATTAAATATTTAGCTAAAAAGCAATAAACTAAAAGCTTTCTATATTTGCGTAGATATTAATTTTAAGAGAATTATTCAATCTCTCTGTTTTTAACTCTCAAAAAATCATTCCCTCTCTCTCTCTCTCTAAAAAAAAAAAAGAAAAATATTGCCATCGCTCTTATAAGAGGCTGAAGACGGAGTGCTTTGATCTCTTTCTTCGGCCTCTCATTCTCATCCCCTATCCTCCTATCTCTTATGAGGATGAGAGATTTTTCCTTTTTCCTTTTAATTTTCTAATAAGGCCAGTTTCGAATTTGGTTATAGTACCACATTTGTATGAATTTTGTACCACCTAATCTTTAATTTGTGTGGATTTTAAATTCTATTTACTAAATATTGAATTTGAGAATTTTTCGATTTAGATCTATAATGCAGATAGATTAATTTTCTTTTCAGCGGGCATAGATCTCTTTTCGTATTGGAATCATAGTCTCTACTTGCTAAGAACACAATCTAATAGCAGATGAATGCAATTGTTTGCTGGTGATCCTTATTATCATTTTCTTTTGGAGAATTATGGTAGCTCACAATTCTTGCTATTGTTGTGTTTGTGATCTATTTTTCGTCTCATTTTTTAAAGAATTTGAAATTGTAATTAAAGTTTTTTAGCTCCCATTTTTATCAAAAAAATATATAATTAGAAAAAAAAAAAGAAAAAGAAAAAGAAAAAGAACTTCATTTGCACAAACTGCCTCAAAATACTCGGATGAATACGATAATTTATCTCAATCTTATATTTGACGCCAACATTACCAACTTAACCACCTAATATATTGTTTAAGGGCGCGTCTACAGTAGGGACGTCCCTACGTAAGGCCCTGTTTATACACCGTTTGATGGAAATCTGGGCGCGTCTACAGTAGCGGCGCGTCTACAGTAGCGGCGTCCCTACGTAAGGCCCACAGATTCCCATCAAACGGTATATAAACAGGGCCTTACATAGGAGCGCCCCTACTATAGCCACCTCCATTGTTTAATTTCAAGGACTAGAATAATTAAACATCAAGAACAGTCATTATTAAGTACCTTTCTTGTCGCATTCAAAACATCAAGGACAAGTATTATTAAATGGGGATGGCTACGGTAGGGGCGTCCCTACGTAGGGTCATGCCTTAATTATCGTTGAATGGGAATCTGTGGGGAATAACGGGAATCTGTGGAGAATCTATTTATATACAGATTCCCATCCAACGGTGAATAGACAGGGCCCTACGTAGGGGCGCCCCTACTGTAGACGCGCCCTTATTAAATATCTCTCGTCTCATGCAGATACAAACACGGACAAAACTAAAACATAAGAAATCAATCAACTTAGTTAGAATGTTTTCCACCAAAGAAGAACCAGAAATAAATTCATAAAAATATACTGATCTAAGACTGTTCAAATATACTAGGCTAAGCCAAAAATCATAGTGAATGATGTTTTACCAAGTAAATAGTTGTAATGTAAATGAAGCCCCTATATTACAAGCCCCAAAATTTAAAAGTCCCATTGGTGTTGAAAAAAAAAGAAAAAAAAAAAAAAAACCTGTATAGCTTGCTTTAAGGAAGTGCAATTAAGTAAATGCTGGAGCTTTGAAGGCTTTATCAAAATTAATTTTATTTTTCAAAAAAAAAAAGAAAAAAAGAGGGAGGGGGAGATGATTTTAGCTGAAAGGAAAACAAATTTAGTACATCCTTTTTTTTTTTGGGTGCTTGCAGAAGTCAACATGAATGCAAACTAGTCTTTCCGAGTTTCCTTACTCAACCGTCTAGAGGCGAGTCGTTTAGAAGAAGAGAGGCTAGGAGAAGGCATTGAGGGCGTCATTGGTGCCTCCTCATCATCCCAGCCATCTCCCCAACTCTCATCCCATCCCTCAGTGTTGTTCAACCTCTGTTTTCCGCCAACAGAAACCGGTAGCCCCACATCTATCTTCTGATATGCAAAGCCGCCGATAGAAAGCAGCTTTCTTCGCCGGAAGGTAACAAAAATCCAAGCTGAAACCATTATCAGCAGCACGGAAAAGGACATGAATGCAATAGTAGGTCTTCGCGCAGGGAGGCCTAGGTAGGCGAACTTGGGAGAGGAATTCTGTGAGATCAGATCCTTGAAGTCGAGGTTGCAAATGCGATTGCCTGCCGTTAAGATGATCACGCTGTCAGTTCCTCCATTTCCAATAGAAACCTCGACCTGTGAATCCAAACATCCAAGTCAATTCTTCCTTTGTTAATAGCATTTCATTGGTATCATTTCTAATGCTGATACCAAGGGATGCCCAGAAAGCTCATGATATAGATGGAAAAGGCTTATATACTCCAGAAAACATCAAAACTAGGAAAAATTGCAAAAGATATTAGATACGGCCTTTGAGAGTCTAAGTCAACTCAATGAATGCCAATGAGCATTATGTTTATAATAACATAGTATCAGGAATCTAAGTGAGGAAAATTGGATAAAGGGATCGAATATCCTGCAATCAGAATTCTGATGTGGATATGGATAGCATAAACTAAGATGTAAAACTCTCTTGGGCAACTAGATATTTGCAAACCAGTTTTAGCCACTAATGACTAAGCTAAACTAAACTATAGGTTAAGTGATTTGGAGTAGCACATTCAATTGGTTTGAAAGTTTATGCTCTCTAATGAAAAATAGTTGACAAAAAGTCCTATAATATGAAGGGTAACAAGCATCTGATTTCTTGGTACTGAACCGCATATAAATTCTTTTGAGAAAAATCTACAGTGTTACCATGGCTTTAGGAAAGGGGCCAGCTTCAATTAGCAAATATATTAAATAGTAGGGTAGCTTGCCCTTTTGTGTATCAAATCACTACATGTTTTTGTTTCAAGTACCTCTTTGTTTTCTCTTTCTCGAAGTTTAACTTTAGTTCGGTCTAGCTGAACAAAATCAGGAGCAGAAATGTCAACCGAAAGGGAGTCGTTACCCTTGTTCTGAATTAGAAGTGAAAGATGGGGAGATTCTGAAGAAAAAAAAAAACAGTAACTTGTCAAAATAGTGAAACGTTGCTAAGTAAAAGGAAACCAATTTATATTTCAACATAATAAACAGCAACTACATACTCAATCAATTGTCTCAATTTTTTTTTAAAAAAATGATTAATAATGTTCTATAATGGATAACCTTTGTTCTAGATGGAACTAACTAAAACAGACCATCTTAAATGCTAAAACAATTACCAACTCAGTTTGATTCATAACAATCTGTCATCCAAGGATCAAACAATTAATAAGGAAAATACAAACATCAACTTTGCAAAGAAAACAACTTCAGGGACAAAATGTAAGACATACCATTTCCAGGAACTCTCAAACAGGCAATCAACTTGTTCTCCTTGTCATTGCACTTAATAGAAAAGTAACATTCATCAACACTATTTCCCGTCTTCTTCGGCACTTTCTCGGGCTCAACCCTGGAACCTTGCTTCTCATTCTTACCATCACTAGATCCTCCCTTTCGCTCCTCGCCATCTCCTTCTAACTCCTTTTCCCTATTCAAATTGCTCTCAATCTTACCATTTTCAACGTCCCCCTTCGATCCACCCGTTTGATCATTATTTCCTTCGTTCTGAGGCATTACTTTTGGTCCGACAATTTCATCCCCATTCTTATCCTCCCCATCACCTGAAAACTCATTTCCCTTTTCCACATTGTGAGATTTGTCTGCTGCTTCTTCACTAGATTTGCTCTTAACTCCGCGATTTTCAATGCCCCCCTTTGAATTATCTTCTTTATTTCCCGCATTCTCAGGCTCTTCCTTTGGTCCAACCCTGTCATCTTGCTTCTTACCATTCTCATCAGCTGTTCCCTCATTACCCTCCTGCAAATTTTCAACATTCCTCAACTTCTTTTGTCCATTAGACTTGGGCTTACCGGAACCATTCTTTCCATCCCCCTTTGTTCCACCTACTTGATCTTTATCTTTCTTTACTTTCTCTAGTTTCTTTCCTTCATTATGATCTAAATTGGAATTTGAATCGATACTTTCACCATTTGAATTTCCTCTATTTTCCGAATCTGATGAGGTTATTGGATCTGTATCTGTTGTCTCATTCGCTTTAGCCTATATTTTAAAAAAAAATGTTCAACACTCAATTAAGCACAAACCCAGATTAGATTTATAATTAACACTAAAGTCAAACATCTTTCACTATTCTTTTACCTGCAAATCAGCACCAAAGAACTGAGCCACATGTAATAAGAGTAAAACCCCAAGCAAAAGAGCCAATTTCTTCTCCATTTTTTGAGATAAAACTCGCACTTCAACACTAAATAAAGCTCCTACTTTTCATGGAATTGGGAACCAAAAAATCCCCAAAAAAAAAAAAAAAAGATATACCATTTATCAGTTTGTTCTAGTGAAAACCCAGAAAGTAAGATCTATATTTGTAAATGTATGAATGAAAAAAAAAAAAGAAAGAAAGAAAAATGAAATATAAGGATTGAGAGATTGGTTACCTTGAAAAAGAGGGTGTTTTTCTTTGTTTGTCGAGCATGAGTTGAGTGGTTTTGGCTGCAAAACCAATGCTTCTCATTGTACTAACTAGGATGAACTTGTACTAGAAGTTGGGAAGAGAGAGAAAGATTAAAAAATTGGGATTTGACATTGAAACATGAACTTCAACGAATGCATCCATAGAAAAAAGAGAGAGAGACAGAGCTTGACTGACTAACCAAAGAAGCAGAGCCTAGTGACTGGCCAGCTTCAGCTGCTTCGATTCGAACAAGGAAGGAACAAAATGATACGAGTCCATTTTGTTTGGGCCTACAAGCCCCAAACATTACGTGCGGAAAATATTGACATTTTCTTAAGAGGATTTGGGCAAAATGGCAATTTTGGTACCATTAATCCATTATATAATAGATGTCTTTTTCTTTTTTCTTTTTTTGAAGTTTTTATAGCTAAATGAACGAAAATATCAGTTGATATATAGGTTTACTTAGTATATAAACAGAATATAGTATATCAGTTGATATACTTATACTCATATATTATTCATTTATCTATAAAGGGAGATTTACTACTGTAAAAGCGAGACATTTGCTATGATTTGTGGTAATGTAATCTTTTTTAAAGATTATTTACATTTTTATTCACTATCTTTTAGGTTTATCCTTGAATTGGCATCTTGTTATAATTAATAATCTATTTCATTGGATTTGTAAATTATCACAAAATTATCACGTTTGACATGAATCGAGCAGAATAACTTTTCTTAAATTGGTCATTTGAAACATGTCACTAAGAATAAATGTGTTGAATCTATAGTTTCTGCTCTAACAACATGAGGCCACATATTTCACAAATAGTAATTTCCAAGTATTGTTTATTGGTATTAGCATTTTTTTAAACACAAATATAGCCGTTTTAATAATTTTATTAAAAAAAAAACTTATATTTAAACTCAACCATGTAAGTGTGATTGGCTTGGGTTAGTCTTTAACTTACTAGTTTAGTTCGGTAACAAACCTCAACCAATTAGAGAAAATTGAAAGGGTATATTTGAAACTTTATTATAAAAAAACTGCTATAAACGAATTTTTTTTTTAGAAAAACACAAGTTAGAAACTTAACTTTAAAAATTGCTATTAGAGCTTAATTTCCCTCGAATATTAGCACAAAACAGAAAGGGATAAAAATGTAATTATGCGAGTGAGATAAGTACGAGTTTCTTAGTTCATGAGGTATAAATGGACCTAGATGAATCATACATTATTGTTTATTTTATATGTGAAGCAATAGATTAAGACGAAAGAAGAGTTGAGCATTCAATTTAATATTTAAATAAAAATATATAGATTACATATAGCCTATCGGGATCAAAAAGTGGCTTTTTAGAACACGAAGTAGTGGAATATGATATCAGATTCGTAAGTAATAGGTAAAAAATAAACGATTGAATTTGAAAAATGGGTGTATACAATAAAGCAATATTCTAAGCCTAAGGCCAAAGAATAGAATAAGGTTGGCCTACGGATTTAGCAAGGAATAAATTCTTGTAATAATCTTTTATAACAATTTTATTAAATCGGTTATCGCAATGGTCAATTTTCATACAAAATACATATATAAAAATAATAATATCATTTTTTCAACAAAACAATTAATGAATCATTTAATCCTTTTTTTTCTCTTAGTTTATAATTAAAGACATCAATTAATATATATATATATATACTATTTGACTTATCGGACATTTACCCAGTTGATATACCACTTCTTTTTCTTATTTAATTTAAGGGGTATACCACGTATATTAACTGATATGTAAAGGCATAAACTAAATGAAAAAATAATAATTAATAATTACTTTATAGTAGTCATCGATCTTTGGAAGCCCCTATTTTGTATCACCTACTTTTGATAGATTCACGAAAAAAATAGCCAAATTTTGATCCTCTTCAAAATAGATGTCTATTTTCAAAATATTCTAGCGAAATGACTGGTATATTAGTGGATTTATTAAGTGTAAAATATGATTTTTTTGGCACAAATCAGTATATAAACTGAAGCTGGTACATTGGTAGACATATAAATATATCAGGCATTTAGCTAAAATAAAATGTACCAGGCCCATAGCCTACTACTTTATAGTGGATTTAGCTATGAAAAGAAAACTTCTCTAATTTCTCTACTTTGAATTCCATCAGGCCATTAGGTCATTAGGTCATGTGTTTAAATTTAAGGGATTTGGACATTTATACTTATTCTTTAAAAAAATAATACCAAATTTACGACCTTTCAAAAATAATAAAAATTCGGTACAACGTTTTTAGCGCATTTTTCTAAATATTTTGGGAACTAAAAAACGCAGTGGCATTTTAGTAAATAAGCCATCTTTTTTTTTTACAGGAAACCACGAAAGTTTCCTAGAAATTAATTTGGTTTCCTATTAGCAGAATGTTATATACGTAAATAAATTAAAGGAAACTATAAAAGTTTCCTAGAAACCATTATGGTTTCTTTTTTGCAAAAAGCCATGCAGCTAAATAAATCAAAAGAAACCATGAAGGTTTCCAATAAACCACTGGAAATTATCATGGTTTCCTTTATGCAGAATGTCATGTACCTAAGTAAATCATAAGAAACCATGAAAATCATTGTAGTTTCCTTTAGCATAATGCTCTGTAGCTAAGTAAATTGCAGGAAATCAAGAAGGTTTCTTGAAAACTATTGTGGTTTCTATTTTACAGAATGTTTTGTAGCTAAGTAAATTACAGGAAACCACAAAAGTTTTATAGAAACCATTGTGGTTTCTTTTTCAAATCACAGAAAAATAATGAAAGTTTTTTGGAAATTATTGTAGTTTCTTTTTTGCAGAATGCCCTTTAGCAAGAATTGAGTGAGGCATTGAATAAGGACATTGTAGAATATGATCAAGTTCTCAAATTAAGTAATTATATTTTTGAAGTAAAAGCAATAGAAAACTATTTAATACCAAATTAGATTTTGATTTCAAGAATAGCAATAACCATCTTATTTTTTTAGGGAAACCAAATTAGTTTGAACTAGAAACTAATTTGGTTTCTGATTTCTATTTCTTGATTGACTATTGGATTCTAATAACCACAACCAATAGTTGGAAACCAAGAGTAAAAATAGTTTTTAGCTTCTAATATTAGTTTTCTTTTTTTTTTAAAAAAAAAAAGAAAAATAAAATGAGTTTCGAAAAATGAATTCAAAAAAAAAATACGAAAAAAGGAATAAATAAAGGAAAAAGACTTAAAATAAGTAAAAAAACAAAAGCTAAAAAGAAAAGAGTAATAAAGTTCGATGCGAAAAAAAATTAAAAAGAGAAAATGAAAAAGGAAAAATAAGAAAAAGAAAGAAGATAACAAAGAAACTATAAGAGAACAAGAAAAAAAAAAAAGGTTCAAGAAAAAGAAAAAAAAAGTTTAGGAAAAAGGAAAAAGAAAAAGAAAAAAAGTTGTAGAATTGGGAATTGATCCAATGATGGGAATGACAAAATGGACCATGCTCATCGACGACAGAGCCAACAATATTCCTAGTTAGGTTTGAACATCTTTTTATTATAAATAGTTTTTTACAAAAAAAAAATAGTTTTATTTACGGAAATGCCACCGCATAACTTATAATTTAAAAGGTGGTCTATTTTCAAAAAAAGATCGTGCAAAAAGAAGTGTATTGGGCTGGGTCGTATTTTTGGCAATATTTTTCTAAAAGTAGTACAACATATCATTTTTATGAGTTCGAGATCTAAAACCCTGGCCCAGTTGTGATTGACTTAGTCCATGTCAGTAGGCCCATGACCCAGAAAGTTCTTAAAAGAGATTACCGAAGGACTTGTTTGAATACATTTTTATTTTGTGCTTTTTATTTTTTAAAATGAAAAGAATGGTCTAATCTTCTCTAAAATTTACTTAAAAAGATCTTCAACTTCTATTTCATTTACGAAAATGAAAAATACAAAATAAAAGTGTATCCAAGTAAGCCCAACAAATTGAAGAATATCAAAGGGACTTTGACCTATATTTTGTGGGATGTTTATTTGCTTCAGCCTTGTACGGATTTTGATGAGATCATTGGATTTGGATTCTTCATTTATGTGATTTGAGGCACTGGAGTATTCAGTCAGGGCCTATTTGTAATGCAGAATAAGAATAAGATTGGATATGATTAAATTAATCTCATGTTTGGGTGCATGGACAATAAGGGTATTAGATAGGAATAAAATAATCCACTTCAAAAATATCTTTGGACCAAAAACAACCAAGAATAGGATAATTTTATCCTCTTGAGAATTTGGGATTGGAAGAGAGTAGAAATTTTCTTGAAAATAATAGAATGTTTTGAAGTGGTAAAAATGCTATTTCTAAAAATGATATTTCTAAATAAAACTTTGAAATGGTAAAAAAGACATGCTATTTTATAAATATTTTTTAAAAAATAATATTTGTAAATAAATTTTTGAAAACAAGATTAAGTTTTAGAAGTGGTATTTTTTCAAAAATTTATTTTAGAAGTGGTATTTTTATAAATTAATTTTGAAAATGGTATTTTTCTAAGTTAATAAGCCTCAAAGTTTATTATTTAGTTCAAAAGGAAGAAGCTACAATAGAACCCCATTTTTAAGTCTTGTGTGAGATCTTTTATTCCTAGCCATAAAATTAGTATCCAATAGCCAGAATACTTTATTTGACATTTTTTTTTTTTATGAACTGATGAACTCCTTAATATTTCTCAAAAGTATATTCATCTTTCCATTTAACACCGTCAAATTGGTGTTAGAATATTTTTTCTTTTTTATTTTTTTGGGTGGACACCTTAAAAGCCTCTGCCTCAAAGTCTCTCTATTTCGATATACATTCTAAAAGCCCTGTGTTCATCCCCAATTTTTTTTACTAAAAAAATGGAGACCAGTGACGTATCTTAATATTTCGAACCATAAAGATACTTGTTCTATCTTTTCTTTTTTAGTTCACGTACTGTAGAAGACCATTAATTTTATTATTAAAATATGTCATTCATTATTAATATATATTTGACGTGAAAACAAAATTTCTTATAGCTCATGATTTTCTCATCTTTCATAATAGGGACAAAAGGAACTGATAACACTGACTAGGGAATATACGTATCTAATGGTCAAGATCCTTTCGAATGTGAAGAATCGAAGGAAATAGACCTTAAAAACATCAACAAATCTCAAGATACCCACCCGATTATTGAAGATGTTATGGATGATGGGCTAATTTAATACCGAAACAAGATCGGGCAGTGCATAAGATACTTTCAGATAAAATGGAATAGGATTTAATTATGTCCGCACTTGGTATTATCAAAGCTCCCAAGGATTTGAAAGACGATGATATACTAAATCGAGAATTTGGGAATGAACTTAGGGCTTTTAGTATATCGAAATAGAGAGACTTTGATGCAGAGGCTTTTAACATGTCCAGCCAAAAAAATAAATAAATTCTAACGTCAATTTGACGGTATTAAATGAAAAGATGAATATACTTTTGAGAAATATTAAGGTGTTTACTAGTACATTATAAATTTTTATCAAATAAAGTATTTGGCCGTTGGATACTAATCCAATGCTTATGAATAAAATGTCTCACATATGACTAAAAAATAGAGTTCTACTGTGAGCTCTCCCCAAAATATAAAATACACATTGTAATCCTATCCTAACATAAGTAGTACACCAAACATAGAATAAGATTGGACTATAATAATATCTTATCATATCCTATCATATCCAATCTAATTCTTTAAAATAATCTAATTCAATCATATCTTATTCTATTTTGCATATCAAACGAAACCTCAGAGAAGAGGTTTGGTTTCATGGTGGTTCAAGTTTTATTTTTTCACCCGACTAAAAGAAAACACAACCTAAAGAATGACAACTACTTTTTATTTTTTGAGTGGAAAAAAAATGACATGAGTACATGACAACTATTTGTTCTCACAAAGAACGACAGAACGACAATAATATGGAAAACGACAACAATTGTGTAAAACGAGAGCATTATAAGAGTAGTGTTTTGTTTAACAACAAAAGAGAAAAACAACGACATGATTAAGACGATAAACAACATATAAACACGGACAAATAAAACAATAAAACACGGAAAAACGACTGTTTTGTACAATGTATGACAACATTTAAAAAAACGACAGTGGAAAAAAAATACATAAAGGGTCAAAAACAAAATGGAAATGACAATAGAAAGAAAGAAAATCACATAAAACGACAACAACTGAAATAACGACAAAAATCTGACAACAATAATAAAACACTATGAATTGGAAGAACACGATGCAGTAACGACAACAAATAGATTTGTAAGCGACATCACTTAGTAAGAGGGGCAATAATCACATAAAACGATGTGAAGTGTGAACCTGAAACCAATTAGATTATTTGTCCTAAATTTTGCTTCCATTTGTCTGTTAGCACTTAGCAGTCAATTATAAAACACCCAACATCAATACCACATATGATCTTTCTGAAAGAAAAATGAATAAAGAGGAGCATTATGTCTACTCTCATGTTTCATTAAGTTTTATTGTTTGACATGTGTGAACGTCAATATATTTTATAATATATTTTATAATTTTATCAAATGTGAGATTCTGCAATAGAGTCCCCATATTATGTAATGAAATTTGAGAGTGAAAAAAAGAATGATCCTAGCAATTCTCATAAATAAAAATATATCATATATTTAAATGGAAAAGTGCTGGGCTTTCTGTTCACAGTGAGCCCAAAATAGTACATCATGGGCTACAATGCTTCGACTCTCATAACTCATAAGATCCGGTCCAAAACAGTTCAACTTTATGCTTGAATAAGACTGAAGCGTTCATATAGCAAATTGGACCATCATAATTCTTGGGCAAAGTTATGGTAAATAGACGAATTTTGGAGTTTCTTTTTATGTCCAAATGACTTTATTAGAGTTACTTTTCAATATGACTTTTTTGAGGGCTAGTTATAAAAATTGTGATCTTTATCTCTTTTGTGACTATTATATTTTTTTCGAATACCGATCATAAAAATTACAAGTACTTATAAAAAGACACCAAAGAAGATCATAAAAGGTCATAATTTGTGTAACTATTCATAAAAAATCATCATGAAAAATAGTCTTTAAAGAAACATTTTGACCCAAACTACCCGTAGCCAAGTACAAATCCAGTAAGCTACAATTTTACTTAATCATATCATGAGGAATTTGTTTAATTAAAAAAAAAATATCATAAGGAATTTGACTAAGAACATAATGTGAGAATTGACAATAGCCCATTTACACTTGTCTCGACCAAATCAGCTGCAGAGACAATCCACGTGGCAGTGTAACATCGGCGCAGCATGTTGGCCACGTTGGCCTTTAGTCAACTTACCCGAAATTGAGGGCTTATCTAAGAGTAAAACAAGTAGGGAAGAAAACTAAAAGGTCTTGAACACCTTATGATGAATAGGATTTCAGTTTCACAAATCACAATAATATTAGCCACCGGCAAGAAAAAGATTGTTATCAACATATATATATATATGTATATATAAAGTAGGACAATAATTGAAAGAGTCTCTAAGAAGTTTGAGAAGCCCAACAAAGATGACACAACAAAATTAAATATTTGTTTTAATTGAACAACATAAATACATATATCTGTGCATCTATTTTGAAATGTTTCAATCTGAGGGTGGGATGGGAAGTAGGGAGTTGGGTGGGGTCTAACTCCCTAGTCCAATGTAGAATTTGTGGAATTTGTCAAACCGACCTGGTCCAACACAATATTATCAGAAGAATTAAATTTCAAAAAATTTGAAGAACAAATAAATAGAAAATTATAATTAAGAGGACCAAAGTGTTTATAGCCAGCTCATTGCTACAAAGAAAGGGGACCCTCATAAGAAACAAGTCATATATACTCTCCTATTGTTCTTCAAAGGCAATGATTGACCACCTTTCTGCTCTAATGAGTCAGTAAATCATGAGTAGAAAAACTACTCAAAAAGAAGAAAAATAACAATAATTAAAGAAAGAAAAAGAACTGTAAAGCTCTTAGTTGTATATCATATGAAACTACATCTCACCAACCCAAAATTTTGTTTCCCCTCTTACTTATAGGTTACTCTATTGTTCATGCAAGGGAATCCAATGAAATGAAAAGCAGTCAATGAGAACATGTATTTGCAGTACTATGAGCTGGGAATATCTATAAGATAACAAACTAGTACCTGTCTTCAGTTTAACTGTGAATCAAGATTACATAAAATGTAATATAAATAAATTTGGGAAGAAAATGACTAGAAATATTATGGTTAAACGCATTCTAATAACTTATTTATAATACATCCTTCCAATAGACGGTGAGGATTTTGCCAAAAGAGTGAAAAACTTAGGACGCGTTTGATATAGGATTCGAATCATATTCTTCAAATCCAGAAATAACTTTTATGTAGAAAGTTGGAAGGATAAATATTTTATCCTTCTAATTTTCTATATAAAAGCTGTTTCTGAATTTGAAGAATAGTATTCGAATCTTATACCAAACGTGCCCTTAGCTCACTCCCGTAAAGAGCACTCAAAACTAAGAAGGTATTACATCAAGTGAAGTTATAAAACCACATTCCAATAATAGGTTTAGATCTTTCTTTTTAAAAAAGATAAACAAAGAAAAATGTTAGTGCAATTGGTTCATATATTATATTTTCTAGTTTTAGCAAGACAAAAAGTTTCAATATATTGGTGTTGCATGTTCAAATGCCTTCACCCTTATTTTTTTTTTTCAAAAAGAAAAAAGAAAAAAAGAAAAAAAATATATACTGGGGGATTATGCCAAGTTCGCAGTTCGCACCATCCCAGTGAGGCTTAATGAGCAAGATTAAAGATAAATGGGGACCATACATGTTGTTTGACATTAATAATTGAATTTTATTCCTTGTCTTCTTTTCAATTTCTCGGGAAAATTCCTTCTAGATAAAAACCCAGGCCTTATCTTCAATTAGAGCATAAATCGCTGAAGAGCAAAAAAAAAATTAGAGCATAAATTGCTCTTCTTCACTTACAATCACTATTAGCTTATCATTTTGACAAAACGAATAAAAACAATATACATAAACAGAAATTCTTGAATCAAAACAAGCTTTTCCTTTTTGGACATTAAAAAGGGAATTAGCCTCAAATGAAGACCACCCACATTTTATGGATATTGATGGTGATTTTACGTACTTATGTATATTTACCTAAAATGTATGGTACACTGACTTTCTTAGCTAATGGCAATGGCCATGTTTCTGTACTGTTTGGCCTTTGGATAGTCACTTACGTATGTGGTCTAATCAGATGGGCTCCAGCCCATGTGATGGCCTAACTTGACTTGGGCCCTTGCTGTTATCAGCCTGACGTCATTCTCCGTGACTACATGCCAACACATATGTGAAAGCTTGACGCGGCTATTTTATTTACCAGATACTCTTTGAACAATGTTATCCAACTCCAATAATACTAGATTATAACTTAGCAATTATAGTTCTTATACCGACTTTAATGAAATTTTAGTTAAAGATAATTTGAGTCCTACACCTGACATCATAAATAATAGTATAATTAATATCTACCAAGTTAAGTGATAATCAAGCATGTTATAAGCTATTGGGCATAATCTACCTATTAGAATAAAGTAAATCAAAGCACGTTAACTACACAACAATGAGATACACCCCAACATTAAAAATAACTGTTTAGTACATAATATAGGCATAATCTATTTATTATAACAAAACAGAGATAACATATTCATTTCAGTATATAACAACGAGAAATTTCCTAATATTAATATAAATCTTTGTTAATTATTGTGGGACCCGCTTTTATAACGCACGCCACGTGGACGTCCCAGTGGATAGAGAGCGAAACCAGGGACGGTTAGTTGACACGTGGGCAGAAAAACCATCTGGGAACCACGAATGTGTCACGTGATGACATTTAGGCCCATACTGTCAAGGTGGGACAAGGCAGGGCCCGTCCAGATCTGGGATGGGCCCGGCCCAACCAGACCCCTGTCCTAACAGCTTGGGGGGTCGGGAGCCTCAAGGGTCTTCCGCTAGAAGACCCTCG
>JXTC01000647.1:92639-122621 GCA_002914845.1 Trema orientale
ATACGGAATCCCGCGGGAAATACACGCCGACCATGGTACTCAGTTCCAGAATGCTAAACTCAAGGAATTATGCGACCTGTACGTGGGCAGAAAAACCATCTGGGAACCACGAATGTGTCACGTGATGACATTTAGGCCCATACTGTCAAGGTGGGACAAGGCAGGGCTCGTCCAGATCTGGGATGGGCCCGGCCCAACCAGACCCCTGTCCTAACAGCTTGGGGGGTCGGGAGCCTCAAGGGTCTTCCGCTAGAAGACCCTCGGGGGCAACGCGCAGTCCAGACCCAGACCAAGCATTTAATGCGATCCTGGGTAGGTATACGTATTAATTGTATCTCCCTGGGAGGACGGCGGGACTGTAGACGCCGCTCCATGTCAGGGCTCACGTCGAATCTAGTGACAGGGAACAAACCGTACCAATCTTAGCCGTGATTCCAGGAACGAGCTAAGACACGGGAAAGGAAACCTCGGAATTGGATCCCGATTCCGAGGATATAAATATCGCCCGCACTGGAAAAAAGAGGTAATTTTTATGATTCCACTTTCATGATCTATTGGAGCCAATATCTGACTTAAGCATCGGAGAGTCTTTGCAGGTACCCCCGGGCCCCTCCGATCCACTCAGATATTGGACACAGTCAGAAGCAGCAGAGACACGAAGACAGTTGGGAAAACCGTCCCAACAATTATACTACTTTCAATATTTGAAGAGGAATATCCGTTTTACTTTCTATTTCACTCTCGAATTTTTGATATATACTTCCCATATTCGATATAGAGATTTTTATCTATTTATTTATTATTTTTCTAAATTTTATCTTTTCAAGTTTCAAGAGCGCGAGAAAATAACATGAACTCACGAGATTTTGGAATGCCACGCCTTTTTCCGGCGGAGCAATGAGGAGACGACACGTGGGCATACAATCTGTGACTGCGAGATAACAGAGTGTCGGACGTGTGACGTGTCGAGAGGTGGCGAGAGGACCACAAGATAAGTCGGCGTCTGCAGGATTGCTTCGGTGCGACCAAGTCCACATACGGACAAAACAGAACTTTTGGTTGTCAGACTCCCAAAATACCCCTGGTTATACCATAAAATTACGTTGTCTTCTTAAGACAGAATTATTAGGCTCTTCTCATCGATGTCAAATGCCTCACAAAAATGTCAACATTGTCATACCGTGAAAGTGAATAAAGAGAGAATTCAAACCCTGAGCCCGTAAAAAACAAAACAAAAAGAGAGCAAATAAATAATATGTTTACATCGATGCCCTTTCTCTACGTCCTAGGACTTTTCCTTTCCCTTCTTTTTCTTTTTTTTTTCTTTTTTTCTTTTTCTCTCTTTAAGACTAAATTATAAACCACTTTTAATACCTTTGTTTCAACCATATTTGGAACACTAATTAATGTCTCTCATGTAAAGATTTTCTCTTCAAACACCACATAATATAAGTTCAACTTTATTTTTATCTTTTGTGGTTCTTATGTAAATTATAGTTTGGATTCTATTAGAGTTGCAACTTGCAACGTATGGATTTTAATATAATTTTATTTATTTACCATTAAAAATACATGCACTAGTACTCTTTGTAGACGTATATTCTCTGCCACATAAGGACCGCATATTCTAAAATCCTAGACAACGTTGGTTGGTTCAGATTAAATATTAATGGGAAACAAGCTTGTAACACCTGAACCAACTCGCATGCATCGGTGAAATAACTTATTAGGTCTATCATATATACTACGACTTTGGGACAAAGAAGTTCTCTCTTTTTTGAAAAAAAAAAATTATAATAAGCTCTTAATATAAATAACGTAATTCAAAGCTTTGGATTAATCTAGAGAAAAGCACATGATATGTCTAACCATTTCTCCTATACATGGTTAGCTAATTACAATTACGTTCAAGTAATTATGATGATTAACTAAAGCTTAACTAAAAGTGGGTGAGGGCAAAGTAGGAAAGTAAGAAAAAGGAAATGTGAAAGTGAGTAAGTACTGATCGAAAAAGATATATGGATGAGGACCAAAAAGTCCCCCGCAAGGATAACAAGTGTGAAAAGATTGAGGTCAGAATAAAATTTGGGATGGGGTTGACTTTGTTGGCTGAGAGTTAGGTCTGTTCACATGCAACTATCTCAAAGGGCTTTTCTTGGTTTGGGGTCATATTATGTGGTGTCATTTCACGAGCTTTGTCTCCTTTCTCATCCTTTCGAGAGCAAGATCATCAATATCACCTTTTCAATACTATATCTTCACGTCTTTAAATTCACCATACTCAATGGGTTCCACTTTGATGTTATGGCTACCTTTCTGAATTTATTATACACTTTGGTGAAAAATAAAAGTCTAATAATGAAGTACTCCTTCAACTATTGGTTGATCCTCTCTCTCTCTCTGTCTCTCTCTAAATAGTCATATATAGCTAGACTAAGATGGGTCATGTTAATAGGTGTTTTTTTTTTTCTTTTTTTGGGTGGGATATATTATATGTGCTTTTTCAGATGCATAATATTGTTGAAGTTATATCTCATGTACTACATGGATTGTTATTTTTTTGGGTCCAATGAAGGTTTGATAATAAGGAAACAAAAAGGAGAGAAATTAAGTTATGGGACAAGGCATAATGCCCAATCAAGAGTGAAAGATACGAATTGATATTGCTTAGGTAGTCATGATGTCAACTAAGAAATGAACTTTATGAACTGTTTTCTTGGCCGTTACAAACTTACATGGGACAAAGGAGAGACTGGAGAGAGGATATCAGTTGCTCACTTGCTCCCATATTTATATATATATCTCTAAGATAGTAATTAATGACGGTTGATTCAGAAAGTTTGGTTTGCATTCACTAATTAAATTATGAAATATTCTAAAAACTATTTTTTTATTAGTTAAGCTTTTGACGGTACATACGTAGTGATTGATATTGTTATGATTCAAATCTCGGGTTAGTGACAGAAGAAGAATTTCATAAGTGAAAATTCGTAAGTTGTTTAGAAAATTTGAGAAACTTCAATTTTTCAGAAAAAAAAAGACAGCTAATTTCAAAAACGACATCTTCTGTAAAAGTTAATAAAGATAATCCAAATTGTAAATTTCCAAAGTTTTGTGATCACCACTAGATATAGACTGTTAATAATATTCATAAAACATATCCATATATCATAATTATCATCACAAGTAGGCATAATAGGTAATACAGGCTAAATCTATAGTATGAGCCTTAAGTGTTATTACAAATCTAAAAAAAGAGTTACTCAGTAGTTACCAACTACTAAACTAGTAACAAACTTCCTCTTCTAACCACTCTATGCCAGAGTTGCCCAAGTCACACTGAACACCACCTGAGAAGGGAAAAAATAAGAGGTGAGCATTCACATACTCAGTACGAATTCAATTACATTTTTAGAATAAATGCAACTTTTCAAACCTACATTGTTAGTACCTTTCCAAATCTATTTATAAATCAAGTTTACAAAATAATCGAAATAAAGGGTAATCATGTATTCAAAACCAAGAACAAAGCCACAGAGTTGTACATATCATAAATCAGCCAAGTATATGAATGAGCTCTCATTCTCCTATTACGACCCTGTAATACTTCTGCATCCTGACACTATCTGGAGGTGTGTCAGCAAATCCTGTACAGGGGCCTAGGTCTCTCACCTAGCATTGCAGCAACTTACCAACAATCTAAAATACCATAATGTAAAAATGAAACTCAAGTGTGTGATCCTATAGTAGGTACAACATGTCGTAGAGTATATAATAACCATGCATTAAGTATATCAAGAAAATCATGCTTCAAAACTCATTTGGTATTATTCTATGATTTACTGAAAATCATGCAGTATAACGGCTGTATTTTCCCAAAACCAAAATTTGAAACCTGGATAAAAACTATACAATCCAATCCCAGAACAATCCAGTAGATTTCAACAGTTCACCAAATATCCAATCAAATCAACTAAATTCAAGAAAATCGACAATTTTAAGAAAGGGCACCAATCCAGTAGTTTTTTTTTTACCTATGCATAAGTATCAATTTGGCCAATGAAATTTTTTTTTGCACATTTATTTATATTAAAAAGTAAGAGAGAGAAATAGAATTAATGATGCACGTCTTTTCATGTATATTATTATGTTAGATCACTATTAGATGATGATCTAACGGCTTAAAAAAAAATACCTACACATAGATAAAAAAAAAAATACTTACTGGATTGGCAACCTTTAAGAAATAGGTCATAATACACATTTTAAAATAAAATAAGTATAAAACATAGAATTTGAACCCATACCTCGCCTTGATAGCTATGCTAAACTATCGACACCTGTAAAATCTTCTGTTGGTCACTTAGTCGTTCGAGAGGTCGTTTCGAGATTCCCTAAGCTTACTTTGAGGGGTGACTTTCCCAATGAAATCTCAAATTGAGAAATGGACGTCACTACTAAATTTATAGCGTCTAAAATAGCCAGGTTAGACATATGAATCGATTAATTTGGGCCCCGAACTGAAACCCGGCCAGTGGCTTGCAAAACGAGGCAAAATCTCGAGCCTCGTATCTCGAATTTCGTACCACTTTGAAACCTATCGATGCTATATATAAAAACTCGTCTCTTAACCCTACTTAGTCTAAATTCGAAGTTCAATTTCAGTTTCAAGGCTCCGAGCCTAAATTTGGGGTTCAAAAGCAACTTGTTCTAAAAGTTTCAAAAATATCCCCTTTTGAAAATAATTGCACAAATACCACAATTTCAAATCTGATTTTTACACAAATTACTCATCCATTCCATACAACACCACCACTTATTCTCCTATCTTAAATCATATAATCACCTCATAAATTTCATGAATAATACTTGAACCTCACAAAATAATTACACAAATGCCACATTTTTGTTACAAAAAGAGCCAAAAAAATTCAAACACTCACCGGAGCTTGCTCACCAGAATTTAATGGTTGAAAAGTGTCAACCCAGGTTGGAGGAAGCTTGGGCTCGCGGTTCACGGCAGTGGGTGGCAGCCAAAAGCGGTGAAACACCGGAAATCAGCCACAAATGGTCGCGGCGTTGCGAGCGTCCTTCTCGCGCCTGGGCTGCGTGGCGGTGGCCGGAGGGAGGCTGCATGGCTTTGTCCGGCATTGGGGGGCAGTTGCTCAGAGCTGCAGTGATCGTCGACAGCAAGAGGCGGCCCGATTTGAGCTGCAGCTGGCTGGGGGTGTTTCATGCATGAAGGAGAAGGAAAGGGGGACTTTGGGGTTGGTTTTAGGGATTTTAGAATTTAGGGTTTTCTTTTTTGACATGTGTCATTTATGGGCTGGGAAAATAACCTTTTAAAATTGTATTATGGTCTAAGTTTTAAATTTTTTTTTCAATTTAGTCTTTAAAAATTCAAAATTGACCCCAACTTCGAGAATTTATTTCACTTACATCCCTCATTCGAATTTATATATAATTTCAGTCATTTTATTAATTTTTAATCCCCAATTTGTGAAAAGACCAAAATATTCTTAATTAACAATACAGATATATATAATATATGT
Organism: Trema orientale; assembly: GCA_002914845.1. NCBI lineage: Eukaryota > Viridiplantae > Streptophyta > Magnoliopsida > Rosales > Cannabaceae > Trema > Trema orientale. The sequence continues at coordinate 98,192 of JXTC01000647.1, forward strand.
GTGTGCTGTGGGTGTGGAATATGTAATTAATGATAATAAATGAACAGGGATGAAATTCAATTAAAGTTTGGCCTTGTTTATACATAGTTAGCAAGCTAGGAGGGAGTGCCTAATTGTCGATGAGTTAATGTATAACCACACATCGATCACTTCCTAGTACCTGACGTATAGCCTTCTAAAGGTATACATAGAGGTATAGCAACTTAATTGACTAGCTATTTTAAAATTTATGCCCCTACGTCCACTACAAAACTCTTAGGATATTTAGTTATTCACAAGGTAATTTATAATTAATTGTGAAAATTAGTTACATGAGTACTAAAATAATTAGTGACAAAAGTCATATTGTTATATATATATTTTTTTTTTCTTATTAGAAAAGGTAATTATATATGTCGTTTTACCGATCTGACTCTTTGTTCATGACAATAACTAATACACACTAATAGACTGACACCGTTATTATTCCCATCATGCATAACAAAGGGCAAGGTACTACGTACATATATTTTCTTATATGTTTAGGTCTTGGATTATCTATGAATAATATGACATGACATTTTAACGGCCCTAATCATGGACCATGAAATTGCTTATACACTTGGAATTGGCATAAACGTTACATCATTAGAATAGGAAGTACTTTTTCTGACTTTTTAATTTTTCCTTCCTTTTTTTTTGGTGGGGGTGTGGGGGTTGCCTTTTGATGAGGAGATTAGGAGGTGGAATACACATATGTGCTTGTTTATATACATATGCACCGCCAATATTCGACAGAAGCTTATAAAATTTAACCATATATCCATCAAGCATCCCATATGTTATGTATAACCATACTTCTCTTCATGATTGGTTGGCGACTCAAAAACTATACATTAGGATCGACCTTCCGAAACGTGTATGTGCATATATCCTATACAGCATTCCCAATTTGCAAGCTAAGTGAGATAGGAAAACTTCACATTTAATGGGGGTTTATTATGGGCTTTTTCAATGCATCTATCATGACTATACTATTTATAAAAATGTAACACTAGCCATGCACTCTTGTAATTTCCAATGCGTGGCATTCATTTCCTATCACATATATGTATCACACGTTAATTTCCACCCTTTTTTTCGATCTCCTCGTACTCTTGACCACTAGTACTCCCATAGACTAATTAGCAAGAGCTACAAGTTAAAAAATCTTGAGAAGAAAGGAAGAGCGCATTAACGTGAAGAAAATAACACTTCTAGCTTATTATATCAATCTATTACTATAGGTAGTGGGTATGCATGCCCTTTGCATTGAATGGTTCAAAGCTAAGCTACTACATATAATTAATTACTAAATGCAAACTAGCCATAAAAGCAGTTCAGCCGTTTTCTATGGTGTGGACGGTTTTTGAAAATATCATGTGAGATCAGCATACGTCACATTATAAAAATACAAAACTAAACTGATATAGCTTATTAAACCACATTATTAGCAGTTAGCACACTCACTAACACCAAAATTCCATTCAAACCAAATAAAGAGTTATGTAATTAAAGAATCAAAACCAAAAACAAAACAAGCTCATGTTATGCATGTTCATCAACAATTTATTCGATGACTATTACTCATATTCAGTAAATCTCAGCCATTACTTGAGATAAGATCTAAGACCACGCAAATTGAGATTTGTTAGACGGACTTATATAATTAGTAGTATCTAATTTATCATGAAAGTGGGGAAATGGCGGTGACTGAAAAAACGCGAGAAGAAGAGAGACGAGATGAGAAGGAGATAACTGATAGGAAGGGAGACGCGTGGCCCTTGTGAAGTTATTGCTGCTGTGGACTTTAAATACATAAAGCTGACTGTCTCTAATTAATCGAAAAAGTAGCTTTTTGAGCTCAAGCTGCACAACGAGGTACGGACTTCAGGGGACCACGCGGAGATTAAAAACCCAACAGTCTTTTTAATCTTATTGCTACATTCACATTCACAGTCTGCATTGCCTTTTCTCTAGATATCCTGCTTCAAATTTACAATAACACCCTTCTCATCATGACCAAAAATGTATGTATTTTCATAGTTTATTGAAAAATTCATTTGCTAAGTCTTTTATTGGGAAAAGATTAAGAAATTATAATCTTTACCAGTAACATAGTGTAGTATTCGAAAAATGAGATAACAAATTATCATAATCGATCGAATACTATTTGATATACAAAGTCGAAAGCTCAACTTAAAAATTAGACATACTAAACTATTTCGAACACATTCTCACGAAGATTTATTTTGAGAGATTTATTCAACTATACATTAAAGAAAAAAAAAACAGTAGATAAATATAATTATGCCCTGCCAAAGAATCATAGATAGGAGAGCGACAAATTAAACTTTTTCCTTCTTCTTGATCTTTTTGTTTCTTTGAATCTTTCGTGTTTTAGAAAGAATTTCTAAGGCGTAGGTATATTGATTGCACAAATTGATTCAACAAAGAAAATTAAACAAGAGCCCTATGGAGAAGGTAAAAAGAAGTTACTTATCTGATTTTTTATTTTTTTTTTCTTCTTTCTCCTAACCAAATTATTGAACCATGGTAAATTGGTAAGAGAAGTAAAAGAGTTACAAACAGAAAAATTCAAAAGGTAATTTGGTCAAGTGATGGCAATTTGGTCATTTTACACATAAGCTCTTGCAGGGTAAGTTGGACCAAATGTCAAACAAGTTAGAACTTTTTTGGTATGATGAACAGTCAAAGTGGAGAGGTTAAAAAGTTCATGAAAAGTACCAATGCACTACAGCTATAAATGCATATAGCCAGAGACCAAAATCAGTATTCAGCATAGTAAATCAAAATCTTTCTCTCAACCAAGAAAAAAGATTTCGTCAATTTCCTCATCTCTCTCACAAACCCAAAACTTCTTCTTCTTCTTTTTCTTTTTATGTTCTCAGTTGATCCACCTATTTTCAACGGATCACTCTGTTCTCCAGAGCTAGAATTTTTGCTTCTCTTTGTGGATTTTCTTCTTCTTTTCCAAATTTTCCAGCTTGTTTGGGAAAGGGGTTCGATTTTTTTAGTGACCTCTTCCCTTTAGACAATCCTTTTTCTTTTCTCTCTTAATTTTTTCTATCCAACTTTCCGGGAAAACTGGCTACAAGCATGGACAGAACGCCGGAAAATCACTTTCCTTTATCGTTCAGTGAAGGTTTCGATATCAGATCTTCTCTATCGAATCTCATATTGACAGGTGGAACGAACACCTTAGACTCCATTTTCTCACACTGCGTTCCATCTTGTTCGACTGCCAGCCCTGTTTTCGAGCCTCTGGGCTCCTCCGTCTACCTCAGGCAAAGGGACCTTCTTCAGAAATTTGGCTCCGAGAACAGACCAAACGGCGACGTCTCACGCTTCTTCCAGACCAACCCAGTTCAAGATTCAGTCCGTACGGCATCTTTCTCGGCTTGTCCATACAAGAAGAAGCTATACAGGGGAGTGAGGCAGAGGCATTGGGGGAAATGGGTCGCCGAGATCAGACTTCCCCAGAACAGAATGAGGGTCTGGCTGGGCACATACGATACCGCCGAGGCCGCCGCGTACGCATACGACAGAGCCGCGTATAAGCTCCGTGGCGAGTATGCTCGACTCAATTTCCCCAACCTGAAGGACCCGAGTGTCTTGGGGTTCGGAGATTGGACCAGGTTGAATACTCTGAAGAACTCGGTTGATGCCAAGATTCAAGCTATTTGCCAGAAAGTAAAGAAAAACAAGGCCAAAAAGTCCTTGAAGAAGAAGAGTTGTACTGATGATTCGGGCGGGGATACTAAAGGGGGAGATAGTGTGAATGTTACAACGTTAGATTCTTTGTCGTCTCCGTCGGTTTCGCATCATGTTTTTATCGACAATTTGGGGCAGCAGATGGTTTCTCCGGCCGTGTCCGAGGATGGATTTTGGAACTGTGATAATTCGCCGGCCTCTGTTTCGACCGAATGTCCTCTGGCAGTGGCAGAGGACTCGGGGTTTGAAGACTGTTTGCTTGCTCGAATCCCGTCTTTCGACCCCGAATTGATCTGGGAAGTTCTTGCTAATTGAGAACAGAGTTTCTTTTCTCTCAATCTCAACTGAGAAAGAATTGTTCCAAATTTTCAGTGAATTCAATTAATTTTCTGTTTTTCGCTTTGGTTTTATTATGTTGTCTCTGTTTTTTTTTTTTTTTTTGTTAGTTTTAGAGTATTAAGTGTAAAGGCCTAAAGGGTAGGTTTTTGCGGTGTTGAAATGAAAATGAAATGCTGTTTTCGAGTTTCCAAGTAGGGATTTGTTTTGCCTCTGTTTTTGCATGAAGGCATTAAGAACGTTCCCATAGCAATTGCTAATCATATGGAAAAGTCGGGGGCCTTTTAGGTATTAATAATTGTTCTACTTTTATTTTCCGAGTAATATTATCAACTTTAATTTTCTTTCTAGAAAATTTTACAAAATTAGCTTAGAGTTCCAATTTTTTATTTTTAGAATTTTTGAGAAACCAATATAGACACGAAAGGAAATAATAGTTATCAGAAACAGCAGAGCCTTGTCCTCCAGACAGAGAACTTGTGGTCTTTTGGCTGTACCTGTATGACGACAAAGAAAAACCGAGTGAAAGTGATGCCCCATCAGATTGTCATCTTGTTGAAAGAGACAACATACATCTAAAAGAATTCCGTGCAATATTATATTCCTCATGTACTTATTGCTCTACACTGGATGGTATCAAACAAAAAGATCTAATGATATATGAGGACTGGTTTATAATAAGTTCCAAATGGCTTGTGAATCTCAAGCTTGGAATGTAAAGTAACCCGATATGACACACCACTATATCAAAATTCAAAGGAGTCTCTAGTGAAAATTGAAATCAATCTGTAATTAGATTTATCAACTCATTCATCTCTTAAGAAATAGGCTTTAAAGAAAACAATTATGATTGCCATGGTAAAACATGCAATTCATTTAACTACATACGTCCTTCGACAATCAAGTTACTTGCCGTAACACTGTCACTGGGGGAAAAGGCTAGGGTAGGGAATATACTGTACAACGATTAGATGCAGAAGGATACATCTTCAAATAGAATTACAACAAAAGGACCTTTGGCCTCCGAGAGCCAGAGTGCCTCATAGAAAAATAGATAGGAAATCGCTACCAACTAATCGAGTTCTTTGATTGCTGAAGTTTTGAGCTGTAAGCACTTTCAATCTCCTCCTGCAACAGTTGCCAAACACAGTACTGAATTAAATACTTCTTTGAAATCGTAGCTAACACATTGTTTTCTTCTTGAAATAAAGCTTGTTCAACTGTGAAGTAAAAAAGCAAGAAATACTCATGCACTTCCTTGTTACTCCTAGAAACTAACAAAATAAGGCATTTATCCCTTCAACACGTCCGAAAATTTTCATCACAGGCTTATGGCACTGTCTCTGCAGAAAGTAAACTTCCTGGCTAGACATTTAAGGGACCATAAAATAGGACAAACATATACCTTGCAAGATTTTAGTAGAGGCTGCAAAAATGTAGTTCTGAAAATCCTCATTGATTTTCCAAGTGAAGTTCTATCCCAATCTGCAAGTTAGTCAGAGAGAGGAGAGAGAGAGAAGGGGGGGAGGGAAAAATATTTAGGACCTCTTTACTGTAACTAGTTAAGCAAATATCAAATAGCATGCAAGCGCATGTTGACATGCAATAATAGGAAAATCCTGCAGTATTTCTTGACCCATGCTCTACAGCTCACAGTAATGGGAAAAGTCATTCCACATTACTCCAGTTTTTTCATAGCATTATCTAAGAGAGAATAGGGAGTAAGGCTATAATGGCTATAGGCTTCCAAATTCTTTTAACAATGATACAGCCATCTTAATACCCCATTTAGTTCTGAGGGGAAGGGAGGACACCTAATTTGGGGTCTGAATTTGAATAATATGCTCCGATATAAGTACTAGAATATAATATATCGAGAGGAGTAGCGACTAGGGACTCAAAAGACGAAAATCTTAATTTTTTAGTGATTTGGTTGGAATTTAAATATTACATCCAACCTTATTTTTTCTTTGTTTTGGTCTATTATTTACCAAGTACAATCTCTCACATTCAATCTCTGGGTAAAACTTAAATGAAAGAGGATGGACCAAGTTCTGTATATATGTACCGTTATCGGCATCTGCTTTCACTCCTCCCATGTTAAGTTCTTCCAGAAGCTGCAAAATTTAACAAATTATATAAGAAACTATACAAATCATGAGCTGCAAGTCTAGTAACTGGCAAAATCTCGTTATCATAAAAGGGATAGCAATTTTGAGAAAACCACTGTTTGGAAAGAGGAAAATGTACCAACAAAATTTTTCCATACACAACTAACCTGATGCATAAACCAACAAAAGTTCGAAACTGGTATTATAAGGAAATCTATTTGTGCCTTCACTCAAGGGGGGGAAAAACAAAACAAACTTCTCGAAACTAATAAGGATCTTAGACAGAAATTAAGTGCTAATAAAGATCACCTTGGAAAGAGTCGGTACTGTAGTAGGATCAAAATCCTCACATTGATTTGGATCAATTGGAACACAAACACGACCTAGACAGAAAAAAACACGGTACAGCAACATTAAAAAGAATCCAGACACCTAGAGCACCAACTCTTTGAAAGAAATAAAGGGTAAAACGTAAAAGAGTGGCTGAGGACCTTGAGGCTACGCCACAGTAGGAGTTGATGATAAAAAGCACTTACCTGTTTTTGGATGCACACAGAAGGGTGCCTTTAGCAAATGATTCATGTGTTTAGAAACCTAAAATGCAAAGAATTGTGGTCCCAGTAAGAAATTTAAATACTTTCAAGCATAAGATGCTTTGCAGTCATAAAGAGTATCAATTAACGGAATAAAATGACCTTGAGGATGAACAATACATCATCAAAAGTTCATAAAAGAGCTAGAATGAAGTGGAGGTCTTGCACATACCTCCATATCAAGACGAGGATAGGTATAAGAGAAAACAATCTCCTCAATGCACCTACGCAGTCCTTGTCCCTGAAACAATAAAACAGTATAAAACAAAAGAAGAACCCTTTATAAGTGAAATGACATTCACCTACTGTATCAGAAGTAATTCTAGCTCCGAAAACATAAGAAAATTTTATGCATGAACTCGTGGATTTCTGATCTAATTAGCACACAATGTTTCATGGACATGTGACCTGATTAGCAAACAATGTTCAAGTGCATGAAAATTTTTTTGCTAATGGTACTACCCTTATGTAAATAGTACTAAAAGCAGTGAAAAATGAATAAACATCAAATAAAAAAACTTGAGCATTAACATAACCATGCCTGTTGTACTGAAATGCACATACACACATCAAATCACGAAAGCACCAGATGTGATCAACATCGCACAATAACGAAATTACGATGTTTATGGATTGTATATGGAACTCCCATAAGTCATTTTCTAACTATCATACTAGATGTGCCTCATGAAAGTGTTAAATCAATCAGAAAATTATTCTATTTTCTAATCTTGTTATTCATTCCATGCATATGTTCAATACCTTATGTTTTCCTGATTGCAGAAGATGTTTCAGCTGCTCCCATCGTGCAACATTGATGTCATCTTTTGAAATAGAAGAGCGCCTATTCTCCTGCCACTTCCCACGAAGCTCAGAAGTAACAGCTGCAAAGATGACTTATAAATCACACCTCGAAAACTAGTACATAAAACATAGTATTGTATAGCATAAGACATAAGTGAACGAACTTATTGCATACATTCGTCAGGTATCATATCCAAGATCTTTTCATATCTCTCCTCAGATGAAAATAAGTTTTGACTTGAAAGCAGTTTCGTCTCAAAAAAGTTCCTAAGAACCTCAGTATATGACCTCCTGCGGAAATAAACTAGTATTAATGAAGGGAACAAAGACCCAAAGAGTCTACTCTCGGGAGAAAAAAAATGATATATTAATACTTACGCAAGGAATGGATGAAGAGCAAGACCAGTTAATGACACCTTTTTATGACTATTCTCATTTCCCTGGAAAATTAACATAGAGGGCAACGGGTTACGAGTTACATTATTAACTTTTCACACCCTAAAGGATTGTTAAAATCCAACAGAATCTTAAACAAAGTACCACCTTGTAGACACGGAAATAGTCAGCAATAGCAGCCCTCTGTTCATTGGTTAACCTATGGGAAAGACATCAGTAAGTTTCGCGTCCTTGCTTAATATAACATAGGTAAGAAACCAAATGAAATGAGAATTCAGCTGTATACTGTTAGTGCACCACCTTCTTGCTTTCTCATCACAAACCCAGCAATGAACACCACGTCGCCCACTATATACCCAGAGAATGTGATTGAAACCAAAGTCATCTGCAACAAATGAGTTAAACAGTGTAAAACAAGTATTTCTGGCGTAATATTCCTCATATACGAACAATTATAAATCCAACCTCTGAGGGCAGTATCAATAACTTTGATAGCAATTGTCATTAGTGGCCAGCAGTCCAAGCAAACATCAGCCCCCGAGCAGCAGTATCTAACATCATCATAATCTGTCATATCCTGCAGGGGAATCAGAACTTAAAGTTAAAAACAAAAAGCTAGAATCTGAGTATTACCAATTCCAAAAGTTGATGAACTTACTATGTCAAAAATAAGCTCCCTTTCCACAGGAGTGAAAACATTATCACCAGTTTGTGCATATGCACGTCTCTTCGCAGGCTGCAACATAAGAAAGATTAGAGAATTCATAATAAAAAAGGAGAATAGGTTATACAGAAGCCAGAGGAACTAGAATCCACGAAAAAAAAAAAATGGGTAGGAAACCTGGCTAAAATCCAAAGCAAAAACTACTCTTCGATAACACACAACTCAAAATCAATTGCCAGATTGTTCATGATGCAATTACTAAATCGAAATTTATGTTGACTATTACTATTAGAAGCTAAAAATTATAAATATGTGCAAGGATCATAGTCTCCACAGCCAAAAAAGAACTCCATAGGTGTCTACTTTTTCAGTTTCAACAGAAGACAAAGATAAAAATTGAACAATCGCATTATGCTTCCACACACTGAAAAATCACGCATTGCCAGATAATAAATAATTAATTGACAAATTATAAGAAATTCAACTGTAATATCAAGTTTGGTCGTGCTTCTACTGTTGAGAAATCTCAGATCAAGAGGATAGACACACGAAAATATATATATATATATATATATATATATATATATATATATATACATACATATATGAATATCTTACATCAACGCTGTAAACAGGCCCAATGTCTATTTTCACAGGACATTTTTCTTTGATGGAGTTCTCAAGTTCCGACGCGCTGTTGAAAGATTGGAACCGCAAATAAATGTCATTATCCAGAGTGAATGAAAATTCCCTTCGAACGAAATAGGACTGATCGCACCCAGGATGCTTCCCATCTACATATCAGGTACAAAAACACCAAAAAGAAAAAGGGTTTTCGCAAACAACGCAGGAATCAAAATCAAGCCGGCATGAGGGAAGCTAAATGGTTGATTTGAATAAGAGGGCTCACCATTTCCGTATGACATCCATTTAAACATATCAGCATGTGGAAATAGCTTCCCTGAAACAAATAAAAGCACAAATTTTTTATTAAAATCAACCATGCCCACTTCTACAATTTGCTAAAATACGACTTAAAACACTATGACAGGAAGCTGAAATTGCATACCATAGTAAACTTTGAGATAATTAGCATTGACACCCTCGGGGACCGCATCCCCTTCTCTTTGTTCACCCCCATCAATCTCCATTTCGTCCGTTCTAGTTTCAACCTCTTCCCTCGTCATCGTTTCCGAGCAGTGATTCTCTACCTCTCTAATCAACACCCTCAAATACCTCAAATTTCGAAACCTAAAGATGCGAAACAAGAGAAATTAGGTCAATCAACGACAACTGCCAGAGACTGATTCGATGTGTGTGATTGCAGAAACCCTAGGCCGAATTGCAGCGAGAAAAGCCCCCAAATAAAGAGAGAAAAATCGAATTGATCATTTCAAAAATGGTAGAAGATGCTTACTTTTATCGCAGACGCTACTCGAGACCGAGATTTTTTCTGAGAGAGAAGAGAGTGAAGAGCTAGGTTTTGGAAATGGCGGGAAAAAGCAGAAAAGAGGGGTTTGGGCATGTGGGATTTTGGCGGGAAATGGGAATGAGTGATAGGAGGTCAATCACTGAGACGAGGATCCGGAAGCTTTACTCCGTGAGTTACGACACGACGTTTAGTCTTCCCTAAAAAATAATTCAAATCTGATAAAAGATTTGGAAACCAAAATCTTATACAAAAAAATTACATTAAATATGACATTATTTTTAACCACATAATTTTAAATAGTGTAGTCTCACTTTAAAATAATGAGTGATTGAATACATTTTACGTCATATGATGTAAATTTTTAGTACAATATTTTAGTGTCTCTATCATTACTCAAAAGGTTAATTATAGTAATGTCTCCGGAATTATATCATTATACCATGTTGAGCTCAGAGATGATAAAATAGACGGGCCAGTCCGGCCTGGTCCGGTCCACCCATAACGGGCTCGAATGGGCAGACGGGCCAAGTCAGGTATGCCTAACCAAAAAAATAAATAAATAAATAAAAAATAGCCCGACTTGGGCCTGTCGGCCTGCCAGGCTCTTTGGCAAGCCAAGATCGGGCCGGCTTGTGCTTGGCCCTTTTTTTTTATACAATTATTATATTATTTTTTAGGAAAAATTAAAACATGTTAAGTTTAAACCTTTTAATTGAATTTAAAAAATAAATAAATAACATAAACATGTTATATTTTTTTTCCTAATTGTTAAAAATTTAATAATAATTAAATAAGATATATTATATAAGTTGAATAGTTGATTAAAAAAAATTTAAAAACAAAACCATTAAAAAAATTATTTAAAATTATAATGAAAATGTTAAAAAAAATAAAAAAACAAATAAATTTGAAATTTTGAATTTGATTTTATTGATGATTATTGATTACAATTCAAATTATTATATATAAAAAAACTAGTATATCATTAATTATGAGTTTATAACTCATCATCATCATTCGTATATAAGTTATTAAAATTTTCGGCTAATTCTTTATTGCAAATACAAATAGTTTATTGATTTCGCTTGGCCGCTTGTTCCCAATCTTTAACACATATTACACCTCAACCATTTTAAGGGCCAACGAAATCATTTGCTCATCTACTATCATCTCAGTCGTGCTAAAAGCAGACTCTAAAGAAATCGTAGATACCAGAATAGTTAAAACATCACGCGCTAATTGTGAAAGTACTGGGAATCTTGATTGACACCTTTGCCACCATTCCAAAACTTTGAAGTTCTCATCATCGGGGTCGATGTTAGAATCTAACTCAATATACCGGTTAAGCTCAGAGTATTGCGGTGGATTCGTTGGTGGCAATGATTGACTTGAACTTGATGATGTTAATGATGAGTCACGACTACGCCCTTGAGAACGAGAACTTATCATGCTTCAAAAATACTTATTCTTTTATTGTTCTTTAGTTTGTTGTGGAGTGTATTATTGTTGACTACATATTCTACCAAACTTAGTCTCATATACACTATATACTTCGAAAAACTTATCACGAGTATTTGTATATTCAGAACTATAATATATCTCAAAACATGTAGCAATGCAAGGATTAGAAGTATAAATATAAGCAATAGCAGATCGAATATTTTCAATATATATACTTATTACATTCATACATGATTTGACGACAAAGTTGATGATATGATATACACAATATTGATGCAATAAGAATCCTCTAGTGATAAACTTACCAAATTACTAGGTAATTTTATGGCCTTTGTACTTGCGATAATATTATCTAAAGTCATAGAGATTATACGGTTCGCTATGCTATATTCTTTAACAACATTTAAAATTCTATTTCTAATAATTTCTGCAGTTTGTTTGTTATCAACGAGTCTAAAACTAATTATTCTCTTTTGCATTATCCATCTTGAATCTAAAAAAAGTACAACTACACTCAAATAATTTTGTTTGAAATTAACACCCTAAATATCAGATGTCAGTGCAATACAAAAATTTAATGAAATCATATTTTCATAAACTTTAATCAAATCACTCTTAGTGGTATTTCTAGAAACTCTTTTAAAATTTGGATGATAAGATCTTCTAATATGATCTTCATAGCTATTACAATCATCAAATCCTAGTGGTAAATCCTTTATAGCAATTAAACGTGCTAGAGACTCCTTAGTTACTAAAGGATCATAGTTCCAAGAACTTATCGAACCATCATTGTTCAATTGAAGTATTGATTGAGTAGGCTCCTTGTTTCCTTTATGTTTTTTGATATATGCATTACTATATTTATTCAGATGAACGGTCCCACTAGATGATTTAGTAGTCAATAATTTATTGCAATATTTATATCTTACCATTCTTGTCTTCTTATCATCGGCCTCATCTTTGAATTCCATATCAAAATAGTCTCATATATTGGAAGTTGTCCTTGCATGTTTGGAGGTCGTACTTGCGTTCGGCGAACAACTATCTTGAAATTGAGAACAACTTCCACTAGCATTCGGATTATTTTGCATTTCGGGAACTGGTCACCCTATTCAGCTATGCAAATTTGGTATTTTCTTCATTAGCATCCATTTCTAAATCAATAGGGATATTTTTTGACATATCCATATCCTATATTTAATCATATTATTAATATATTACTTAATTATTTTGAAATCATGATTTAGAATTATAATAAATATATAACTAAATTAATTAATTTGAACGTATAATAATAAACTTTATACTAACTTAATTGTAAACAATCAACTATAAATTACAAATTTTTAAAAAAATAGTATTATAATTAACTTTCTACTAACTTAATTGTAAATAATCAACTACAAATTATAAATTAATTTAAATTACAAAATAGTATTATAATTAACTTTCTACTAACTTAAACTAACTTAATTGTAAACAACCAACTACAAATTATAAATTAATTTAAATTACAAAATAGTATCATAATTAACTTTCTACTAACTTAATTGTAAACAACCAACTACAAATTATAAATTAATTAAAATTAAAAAATAGTATTATAATGAACTTTATACTAACTTAATTGTAAACAACCAACTACAAATTATAAATTAATTGAAATTAAAAAAATAGTATTATAATTAACTTTATACTAACTTAATTGTAAACTATTAACTACAAAGTAGAAATTAATTAAAATTAAAAATAAGTATTGTAATTAAATTTATACTAACTTAATTGTAAACAACTAACTACAAATTATAAATTAATTGAAATTAAAAAAGTAGTACTATAATTAACTTTATATTAACTTCATTGTAAACAACCAAATACAAATTACAGACTAATTGAAATTAAAAATATAGTATTGTAATAAATTTTCTACGAACTACAAACTACTAACTATTATACTAGTAAACAACTAAATATACTATAAATTAATGAAATTAAAAAGATAAGTGTGATAAATTGAATCGTACCTTGAATTGAGCTTTAAGAGTTGTGAAGACTATAAAATATAATTGCTAATTATTATAATTAGTAAATAGTAATTAGATAATATAATTAGAGAGAAAAAGATAAAATTGAGAATATAATTAGAGAGAAAGAATGAGAGAATAAGAGAATATTTAAAAGTTGTAAGTGTGAAAAAATAGTGAGAGGATAGGGTATTTATAGTATAGGAAAAAAAAAATTAAAAAAAGGTTAAAACAAAAAAAAACAAAAAAATAAAGGCCCAATGGTAATATTACCGTTGGAAGTTTTGGTTGACAAAGAGCTCTGAATCGTTTGGGCCAAAAAAAAAAAGTTGAATCCCAGCCTAACCCGGGCCCTCAAATGAACGGGCCGGGCCAGGCCAGCCTATGAGCCACTATAACAGGTCGTGGGCCGGCCCATTAGTCCCGCCCGAATTGTCAAGCCTAGTTAGGACCTAAATTTTCAAGGTAAATAATAATGGTCCATAAATTATACAATTGTTATAACAATAACCTATATATCACAAATTGCTAATTAGTTCTCTAACAAAAAATAGTCTTGGACAAAGTTAATAATTGGACATTATTTACTTCTACGAGTCAGAATCTCTTTTTCAGCCGTAGTTACTAAAATGTGTGCTTTATACATGACTCATTTCTATTAAAAAATTAATAATTTGTGAAAAAAAAAAATGTTCATGCTGCAATAATTGCATAAGTCTTGATAGTCTATTGTGTAAGTTGAAAATTCAAAATCTCATTTTTAACTATAGTTACCAAACTATTTGCTTTGTAATAACTTATTTATATTAAATATTTAACAATTTGTGACAAAATGGTCATTATTGCAATAATTACATAATTCATGAGCCATTACTATGTAAGCTGAAAATTCAGGGGCTAAAGTAGTACAATATGTATAATTCAAGGGTTAATAATATCATTAACCATAATACCAATGTAGAATAATATAGGATAGAATACCCTATAATCCCCTCATTTTTATCGATAGCAATTTTTTACCCTTTCACATTTAAAATTTCGTTTATATGCTCTATTTTTTACATATACATTGTAAGTTTGCCCATATCTTCACAAATATTGTTTCACTTTGCCCCAATTAGTAAATAATGGTATATATATATATATCACCTTACCCACTAAATATCAAGACGTACTTAATAAGATGGAATAAAGGGGATAAAATTACTATGTTATCAAATTTGCATAGAAATTCAGAAAAATTTTACAGTCGAAATTGAGAATGATTGCAAATTTTTTAATAAACTCATTTATAAAAAAACTACACTTAGTTCAAATGAGTATTATTTTTCAAATGAAAAAACTAAAGACTTTTCTCATCCATACTCTCAGACATTCAGTGGGATAAAGTGGTACTATATTTGTAAATATTGGAACAAAATAACACAAATATTGTGAAAATAGGGTAAAGTGACACTACATTTGTGAAAAAATGAGCCATACGAGCTAAATTTCAAATTTGAATGGGTAAATGACTATTCTTAATGTAAGTCAATGAGCTATATAGTGTACCTTGTCTCATAATGTAACATTTGGAAGTTTAGGGATCAAATTGAGATTAAAAATATTGTTCGTGAACCAAATTTGGAACATTATGAAAGTCAAAATCTAAAATAAAATTTGAATTATTTGTAGACTTAAAAATAGAATTAAACCTTTAAAATTACCTAAGAGTGACATATAGATTTATTTGCGCTTGATATTGTTTATGTTATGCAAGGTAACTTTTATGAGACACAAGTGGCAGTTTTCTATTTGAGATGAGCAACATATTGTTGATTTTCATATTGTTCGAAAAATGGTTATATGTGCACAAAAAAAAAAAAAAAAAAAAAAAAAAAAAAAACTGAAATACAACCTTTCTACAAATATAACCATGTCTTTGACTTGTGCAATATTACATACTTCCATATTTCAAATTTTTGTACATTCTGCGTATAAATGACCAACAAATTTCTTACTAAATACATAATCTGTATTGAGAATATATTATTTTTGCTTACTAACACAAAAAATCTATTAAAAATAACTTAAAATAGTTAGTATAAATTTGTAGAGATTTAAAATATGGGGTATAATTTTGTACAAGTTAAAAAGCACAATTAAAATTACAAAAAAGCTATACTACAATTTTTTTTTTGACAGTTATCCCTTACGAAAAAGAGATATCTTTGTAATTAATTTTTTGCAGGTAAATATCTTTTTAATAAAATTAGAATGGCACAATAGATACATTTTCGAACCAAGTCACCAACGACATGTGGCTTTATAATTAATGTTGTTTGACAAAAAGAGAAGGGACTTACAATTACAAATTTTATTATTGTTTCTAAATAAAATCATTGTGTTTTATAATTATAAACACAGTCTAGTAGTGGTTACACCCTTCTAAATAATACATATTTCTACATCGAATTGCTCCTCTACAAGTTTTACTACATGTCATTTATGTCAAAAAGAGTGAAATCATATTACTTTAGTTTGGCAAGCAAAAATAAAAGTCATGTTGTTTTGTCGCAGTAAATAAGCGGAGACATTGTTTTGTTGTGAAGTAAATATGTCATGTTCGAACAACTAATTCCATGTCGTCAAATAAAAACGACATTATAAGAAAACAAAACATGGTTTGCTTGTACTACATGTCGTATGTAAAAGAGGGAAGGAATGATGATAGATTATTACTGTGTTTATCATTTAATACAACTAATAAAAAGTATATAACACCAAATAATATCAAAGGTTATAATTTAAAAAAACAGTATGAAAGGTATGTTTATAATAATTGATTAAATAATAAGAGGCCATAATCTAATTTCAGATTCTAATTTCAGATTCACAGTAGTAGTAATGTTCGACGTGTCATGAGTGGGGTAATGGGGTGCTAATCTTAATGGAGCCGACAGCGGACAACCGATTATCTCAGCTGATTGATAAGTGAGTCATGCATTATTTCAGGGGAAAAAAAAAAAGGAAAAGAAAAGATAAGATAAGTGAAATGATGTATGAAGCAAAATGTCGAAAAGAAAAATCAAGTGGTTCAAGAAAATACCAGAATTATCTGTTAATTTGCTAACGAAAAATAAAAGGCGACTAATATGCCAATCTGTAATAAATTTTTCTTTTTTTTGAACCTTGTAATACAGTTCATCTGGACATTGTATTTAATATTCACGTTCTTCATTAATGGCTGGGATGTGTGAATAAAATTAATGCTATTATTATTTTTCTTCCTCTCTGTTGTCTCATTAAAGTGTCAGCCTGGAAAATCCAACGGAAATATATTTGAAAGTAACTGAAACCACAAAATAATTTATATTTAACAAAGAGTAAAATTTATATTTTTAATGGCAATATTCTTTTCAAATATTTAACACAACATCACATATGATTTTTAATGACACCACTTCATAAATATGATCTCATTATGAGTAGCTATGAGCCAATACGTGATTTAAAGTTATATCTACATCAAGAGGTGTAAGCTCAAAACTTGAAACCAATCGCTTAAAGTCAAATATTTTTGTGTCACGTCCTAATCGAAACATGAGTTTTATATATGTATATATATATATATATATGATTTTGAAAAAAAAATATTTTAGTGGAGGATTCGGTTAATCGAAACCTATTGGAAAACTTAAAAAAAAAATGAACAAAAAAGAAATAAAGAAAAAAAAAGGAATGAAGAAAATCTAATCTATGCATAACTCAAAATTAAATGGCTTAAAGTACTGTTGGTTACTATTTTTCAAACTAGTTTTTTTTTAAAAAAAAAAAAACCGAAATACTTTATCAGTTTTCAAATCCACCTATTAACACCTTGTGCCAATTTGAGATAACTCTTAGAGCTCTTGCTTTTGATAATAGAATAATTTGAGATAACACATAATAGGCCAATTTAGAATTATTAAGTTGTGCTGTTTAGTCGTTCTAGTTGTGTTATTAACAAGAAACAATTGTGAAAAAAGCATTTGATAAATTAAACTTAATTTTTTTTTTTTGTGCTATTCAACAACAATATTAAAATATTTGATAAATTATGGGAAATTCTACTATACGACTTCTTAATTTGGCCGTAGCACTATAACCATAATGAACGACTGGAAATTGATCTCAGCACAAAGTTGGCCCACAAAAACTAGGATTTGGATACTCTTATCTGTATCGAATCGCAATCACATTATTAGGAAAAAAAGAAAACCAAACAAAAATAAAAGAATTTATAATCACAATTTAAACTTGACATTCACATATGAATTCTCGTTCAATTTTGCGCTAATTCAATTTCTACAATTCATGGTCTGCAATCATAAACTCTCTCTTTAATGGAGATTTATTTATTTATTTATTTTAATTATTTCCTTTTAGGGGAAGAAGGAAGTGACTCCAACAAAAGGAACACCCTCGTCGGAGACAAAAAGGGCAAAAAAAGTTGGCCCGCAAGCTATTTGCTTCGTATATTCTCAATTTCTCAAACTGATAGAGATAATATAGAACATGTTTGATCCATATTTTTTTTTTTAGGAAATCTGGATTAAGTTGAATTAAGAAATTTGTTGGAGTTACGCACACATTTCCTACCAAAAAAATCAAGATATCTTCCTAATCTGAGTTTTTTGTTTAATCTTTTGTATTTTTGTTTTTTAATTTTTTTAAAAGAAACCTAGTTTTGTGTAGAAATCATCAATTTTAGGAAAGAAAAATAAAATGGGTTACTTTCTATTTTCTCTAAATAATCTTTGTTTAATTTAGGGAAATTTTTTTTTATTTTCCCACAAATTAGAATCGTCACTCGAAGCATACACATAATCAGATAAAAATAAGCACAAAGTTATATTTTTCCTCAGGGAATGATTCAAATTTTTATACACAAAATCTATTTGATGAAAATAGAGAATATCGTTTGCAGATGAATGGAGCAAATAAAAATATAGTGGATTTTATAAAAATGGAGTATGTGGTTAATGAGACATGCTCATGTGTGGGAAAGAGTATAATAGATTATTTGCACTACACGTAATCTGAGCTGTCTATTTTATATTTCACGGTCAGCAAAAGGGTTTGAGCAATAAGACCAAAAACAAGGTCTTATAGTAGAATTTCCCGATAAACTATAGACTAAAGATTGTGAGTATTGTAAAATAATATTTTACAAAATGGAGATGGCTACGGTAGGGGCGTCCCTACATAGGGTCATGCCTTAATTATCGTTGGATGGAAATCTGTAGGGAATAACGAGAATCTGTGGAGAATCTATTTATATACAGATTCCCATCCAACGGTGAATAGACATAACCCTACGTAGGGACGTCCCCACTATAGACGCGCCCTTAAAAAATTTGTATTATGCCAACAACATTACGCTTGAAAAGGAATTCTCACGTATTTCACAATTTTGTTTAAAATAACACTTACATAACATATTATAAAATATGCTAATCAAAAGTAATTTTTTTACCCATTGCTTCTTGCTCTTGTACTTTTCCCCCCCTTAACCGCAGTCTCCAAAAGCGAACCCAAACAGAGTTACTATTTGATAAAAATTTTGTAAAATAAAAAAGAAAAAGAGAATCATTAGCATTGTTTTTATTTTTTTTTAGCGAACCCAAACAGAGTTACTATTTGATAAAAATTCTGTAAAATAAAAAAGAAAAAGAGAATCATTAGCATTGTTTTTATTTTTTATTTTTGGTAATAATCACTAGGATAGTATTAGTAACATTACCCTTATTAGTACGGGCGCGTCTCTATTAGTAATTGTCATTAGTGAAAAAAAAGACCCCGTTTGATTTGCTTATTTGAATGTGTGTATTTGAATGAAAATTGTGGAATGGATTATAATTAGAATAAAAGACATTTGAATGGAAAAAATAGTGGAATGGGTTATAATTAGAATGGGAGTATTGGAATGGACTATTCAAAAATACCTCTCCCCCTCTATTCTCATCCAAGACACAAAAATCTATTCAAATAGTTGATGTGACTGATGAATCATTTGAATGGAAAAACTAAATTGTTGAAACAAACACTCATTCTAAAAGACCATTTGAATGGAAAATTTAGAGTAATTGAAACAAACACTCATTCAAATGAATTTTCTATTTTAATGGAATGGAACGGATGAACCAAACGGTTCAAAAATTGTTTCCCCCTCCCATTGTAGACGTCACTGTCAAATGGTAAATGGTAACGGCTCTTTCAACGAGGACAAAAAAAAAAAAAAAAGTGTGCGCAAATAAGTAAGTCTCTTTTTTCTTCACAATTTTACTTTAATTGTATTTTTCTAGATTTTGGGCAGAATCACCGACTTGAGTGTTGGATTAAGTCTAGTAGCACAAAAGAGTGTTAAAAAGTAGTGGTTCTGGAACTATAGCTTCCTACTTGCTTTCTATCTATAATCTTTATCTACTCTTCTTGAAGACCAAATCACTCGCAAATTAAACCTCTTCAACAGCCGTCAAAGCTCAGACAGGTCTCAACTTTGTTCTCAGTCTCATCTTCCAAATTCAGAGTTTTCTTGCTTTGTTGTCTCTTCTTTTCATTGTAAGCTTCTTGGTCTCTCTATTCGATTAAATAATGCAGTTTAGTTCTGGGTTTGGACCCTTGTATTTGGACCATTTCCAGATCTCTGCCATAATTAGACAATCAAATATTCAATTTTAACACCTTTTCCTCCTTTGTAATTATTATACCCAGATTTCCCCCCCCCCGAATTTAAAGCACATTTTGTAATTTTCCGTTTGTCATTCTCTGCTAATTTTCTGGGGCAAAAAACAATCATCATAGAAAATGCTTCGATTCGTGGTGGTGTCGTTTTGCCTGTGCTTCTATGCGGTGGCTCCGTTCTTGAGCTCTATCACGGCGGGGGAAGTGATAACCTGCTCCGGGATGGTACCGATGAGGTACCGAAACGACAAGATTTCGATTGCGGACTTTGGGGGAGTCGGTGATGGACGAACCTTGAACACTAAGGCGTTTCATGAGGCGATTTATCGGATTGAGCACCTGAAACGACGAGGCGGCACGCTTCTGTACGTACCACCTGGGGTCTACTTAACAGAGAGCTTTAACCTCACTAGCCATATGACTCTGTATTTGGCCAAAGGAGCTGTTATCAAAGCCACTCAGGTACTCTTCTACCGTGTTCTATCACACTGCAATTTGGTTAATTTTAACTTTTAAGCTTCTGGGATTTGCTTTCTTCACCTAGTTTGATTCGTGAATCATGATGATGAATGTGATATGGTCCTTACTCTGTCTTTTTGCTAGTTTGTGGTCAAAAGGTACATGGGTTTGTTCTAGCCTTATCTGACTAAACTACATTGAGTGTACTAAAGCTTCTAGATTAATTATTAAGATAATCTTAATGAGGCAAGTTGTGGGTCCGGGCTTAAAAGGGAACAAAAATGGTGGGTTCTGGAGTAACATGGCTGTATTTACGAATTCATGCATAAGGATAGTTGGACAGCTAGATTATTGGCCCCTGCTGTCTCTGTCTTTGATATTATTATATATAAATTAGAATATCGTTGGTTCCACTAACGCGTAAAGCTCACAGGTCTGGATCAGAATTCAGAAATTCCTCTTCTTATTTTTATTTTTTTCCCCACAGCTTAACCGTACTGAGTTGTGACTGTTTATATTTTATTATTGTTAAGCTACATTAGTCTAAAACGATATATATTTAGTATACTGCTAGTTAAATATATTTCTTTAAGACGAATGTTAGCACTTACCAATGTTTACGTACTTGCTGAATTGAATAAAGAATATTTGCCAGGACTATAAAGAATTGCTAACTCGCCTTAGATTATGGTCTGATTTTCTGCTTGTTGCTGAAAATCAGGCCCTTTCATAATTCGGGGACACTGGACAGCGCACCATATGACAGTGTTGACGTCGGTGATCTTTAAGCTCATTTGGCATGGTCACGTGTCCTGGTATCTTATTAGGCTCTATTGTGTAATGTAATAACGTATTGATGCTTGTGATGACTTCTACTGCTGAATTCATCAGAACTATAAATAATAAATAAACGATATGCTGCAAGTAGGAACCCAATGTGGGTCTGAAATGCACAGCTCTTCCCAAGATGGTTATTTTTCTTAAAAAACAGTATTAAAAAAAAAGTATGAAGGGGATGAAGTTAAATTTCCAATTAATGGACATTATGAGTGGCATGAGTTTAATTTAGGATCGCTGGATAATGTGGGTGGCAAAATATCTGTGGTTTAAACTTCGCTATAAATTTAAGGTGGATATACTTTACAAAATCAGATTACCAAAATAAAGCAGCTGAGTTTCCCTGATAACTTTTTTTTGCCACTTCTTGTCTGTAAATAAGCTTTCACTTTGAGTCAGCAACAAGTTGGTAACCTTGCTATTTCTTGTCTAGTATGGATTACATGAATTTTCCGAGGTGGTCCATATAGCATCAGCTTTCACTATTATGGGTTGATTCCGGGCTCTTTATTATTATTATGTTATTATTTGATTTGAGTTGTGGGATCTCGCATGTTTATGACCTGCTGTAGAATCTTGGGTTTTTCAATAGAATGGCAAAGGTTTCTCTGATATAAAATATTAAAATGTTTTTTTGTTAAGAAGAAATTGTAAATTCAGATTGAAGTTGTAGGCTTTTGTGCCATTCATTTTATTTGGTTTGGTTTTACAATATTTCCCTTGGTTAATGCTTCAGGATACCTCAAATTGGCCTTTAATTGCGCCCTTGCCATCTTATGGAAGAGGGAGGGAGCTCCCCGGGGGAAGGTATATCAGCTTTATTCACGGAGATGGAATTCATGATGTGGTTATCACGGGTAGGTATTGATAGGAACTTTTGTAGGTG
This sequence comes from Trema orientale, assembly GCA_002914845.1. NCBI lineage: Eukaryota > Viridiplantae > Streptophyta > Magnoliopsida > Rosales > Cannabaceae > Trema > Trema orientale. Next base: position 120,653 of record JXTC01000647.1, read on the forward strand.
TTAATGATGGCGTAGAATGGTGAATAACGCTTTAACTGAAATATTTTTATATCTAAATAATGTTCTATCACCCATAAAACTTGTTTTTCCATATCAAAAGACATTCTTTTCAATTTGGCTACTTTATCTTTACAGGTGAGAATGGAACCATTGATGGCCAAGGAGATGTCTGGTGGAACATGTGGAGGCAAAGAACTCTGCAATTTACAAGACCAAATCTTGTTGAATTTTTGAATTCCAGAAATATTATCATATCGAATGTCATCTTCCGGAACTCTCCCTTTTGGAACATTCACCCTGTTTATAGCAGGTAAAATTCAAACATTGATATCAGCTTCTTGGTTTTACTCAAAAAAATATCGTGTGTGCTATATAAACATTCTAGGCTCCATAATACAATTATTGTGGATTGATAGGTCATGTACTTCTTATTTAAGTGATGAGTTCTGGCTGTAAACTTGTTCATTGATCACTTTAGCTGTGTATCTATTTAGTATTTTTTATTACAGGGTTGCACAAACTGATGCCTCCATGATTCTATATGACCCCTAATGATCTACAATGTGTACTGTTTCATTTTTTTTTCCCCCAAAGTTAATAGCTAGTTTTAGAAAGTTGTGATTGAAAAATGATTTTGTTATACTGTTCATCATTGAACAATAAAAGTTCTTTGAAAGTGAGGCTTTTTAATCTTTGTTACTGCGAGTGAAGATTCAGGCTGAATTTGGGAGACTTGCAAACAGCAAACAAAACGATTAATTAAAATGAGTCAGTTTCTTGAATTTTAGCCTGCTGGGATGTAGTAGAAACCTGACTAAGCCCTGTTCTTTTTTTTCCCTTTTTTTTAACCTGACTAACCCATGTTAGGTTACTTAAATATCCCGTGTCAGTTATTACTCAGTACTACGACACTAGCTTGACAAATTATGCGCAAGGACTGCAAGGACTAAATGTGTAAATTTGATCTGTTACTTTTCTCTTGCAGCAATGTTGTTGTCCGCTATGTTACAATATTGGCTCCACATGACTCTCCCAACACCGATGGAATTGATCCGGGTAAGTATCTATTCTTTAAAGTTTAAAGGTCTATTCTTTAAATCTCATGTTAATAGGGGATGGTAGACAGAGCTCCCATGTAATAGTATTTAGTGCGAGAAAAAGAAAAGAAAACGATCAAGAAAANGCGGCCCAGCCTTAAATTCGCCCTTGACAATTTATTAAAAACAAAAACTTCAACCAAATTTCGTTATTTTGTAAATGGGCTATTTGATCCAATCGGGACTTCTCACTTCTCAATCATACTTTATTTTTGTAAATATTATTATTTTGTGTGCGCGTGAAGCAATAAGATTGTATACCTGCATTTTTGTGTTGCTTCTTGTCATGCACTCATTGTTAAAAGTCTCATTAGATGGAAAATTACCTTCCTATGGTTTTTTCTGTTAGCTAAAGCTTTCATATGGTATTTGTATCTGAGAATTGTGGTTATTGTGAGATTGATGACAATTGCCACCACAGGAGTCCATCAATTAGTTTTGTTCAGTAAATTTTAAGTCGGAAGAAATTGGAGTTTTAACTATAAGCATCTTTGCGATTTATTTATACAGACTCAAGCTCTAATGTCTGCATAGAGGACTCCTACATATCCACTGGAGATGACGTCGTGGCTATAAAGAGTGGATGGGATGAATACGGAATTGCTTATGGCCGCCATAGCTCGGACATCACCATCCGGCGTGTGACAGGGTCGTCCCCATTTGGCGGAATCGCAGTTGGAAGCGAAACCTCCGGTGGGGTGCAGAATGTATTGGCAGAACACATAAACCTTTACAACATGGGAGTTGGCATCCACATAAAGACAAACATCGGCAGGGGGGGCATCATAAGGAACATAACATTCTCTAATGTCTATATGGAGAATGCCCGAAAAGGAATAAAGATTTCAGGAGACGTGGGAGATCATCCGGAC
>JXTC01000647.1:126862-137956 GCA_002914845.1 Trema orientale
ACATCTTTATCCTTGTGTACCATTAATTCTCTAATGAACAATTAATTTATAAATCTATTATAAATTGAGTACTCAAACTGTTCAAGTTCTGAATCAATACACAAGGGAATCATCTATCTAGCTTCCTAATGGAAGGAATGGATTCCATATCTGTAAGTTACATTCCCAGCTACTCATCTCATCATGCTCCCAAGATACAAGTATTTCGGTCAGTTTAAAAAACAAACCTTTAACAAGTATGTCAAAGAACATAATGTTATAAATAAGAGTCTATAACTACTCAGGATTAAGATTGATCTACGTATAATCATCTAGTGACATTATATAAACTCTCAACAGTTAACAAAATTTATGTGAGATTCAAATCATGTCTGGTCCAGTCCTATATAATCGAATTATATAAAGTACCTCCATTGTGATGTCAACACATCAATAGTCCGGATATGACTATTACATTCTCAATGTTAATAGACCGTACTAATAATGTTTAATTAAAGATCCCAAATTTTAATTAATTATTATGGACTATATTTAGTTTATTTTCCATAAATTTAACCCTCATGTATATAACACTTATATACTAAATTTATGGTCACATAAACAAACTAGGGATTTTCTGATATTTAAAGATATACCAATTATGCACAAATTCAAATAGAAAAATGTCATTTTATTAATTCAGCAAATATCCAAAATATACATACTTTTAGGGCATAAACCCTAACTGAATGCCCATGCGTCCTATATATACTAAGAGCTTGTTCACCACAAAGAAGAAAGGCCGAGTGGAAGGGGAAGTTGATTGGTTGCTTCTTGTCCACGCCCTCATGTTTATAGATACGAGATACTTGATCTAAATTTACAAAAAAAAAAAAAAGATTTGCATACCATTAGCCCATATACGTATAGGAACATGGGTACATATTGATATTGAATGTGATCTAGGTCAAGGCGCAAAACTTGCTCAAGCCATAGGAACTTTTGCTAAAATAATGAAGGAGCACCCCTACACACTTGTAGGCTTAGGCAGCTACCTTTAGTTGTTGAAATGTAAATTTAAAGGTTTGAAAATTGAGATTTTAGTATATATTAGTTGTGGTGCTAAAGAATTAAAGAATATGTATCCATTAATTCTTATGTATTTTAGCCACAAGTAGAGTTTTTCTTTTAAAATTGTATGTTAATGGAAGTATAAGGTCCGCTTGTAAATATATATTTGATTTTTTTTTAATTAGTATGTTTTGTAAGTACTATTTTTAAAATAGTTTATTAATTATAAATAGCGTGATAAGCAATACTCTTTTAGAACTATAGAGGATAAATTGTTATTTGGAACTCCATACTTTTGTGTGTATGCAGCATTTTCATATATTTTATAATAGGACACCAATCTAGTAAGTATTTTTTTTTACCTAGGCATATGTATCAATTTGGCTAATGAAAATTTATCATATATATTTTTTTATAATAAAAAGTAAGAGAAAAATAGTATTAATGATATACGTCTTTTTATACACCTCATTTTAGCCGTTAAATTATCATTCGATGATAATCCAACGGCTAAAAAAAATATTTACACAAAAGTTAAAAAAAAAAAAAACCTACTGGAATGGCAACCTTTATAATAATGTATAAAATCAAACAATTACCTTAACTATAAAAAAGGTCATACTCCACCGAAAAAAAAAAAAGTCAAGAATTGAAAAACAAATACTTAAAAAACTCTTAAAAAAAAAATACTATAAAAAAGGTAGAGCTGACGTCGTTGAAGGCATAATAACTAATAGAAGACGCGTTGGTTGACCAATACTTGTGATTTGACTGTTGGAGAGTGACTTATGAACATACCAAACCTAATATTTGACATCTGGCTCGTAGACGTGTTTTTTATCATATAAAACTAGAATTTCCTCTGCCATTATTAAATAGTACTAACTACATCCACATACATAACATTGATAAGAATTCAATATATCGATTGCGTGCGGTTAGCCTTTAAAACAAGAGAAATATTAAATACACTATCTTTCTCACTCTCTTTTACACTCTTCAGTCTCACTGTCTGACACACGATTCAACTATCCAATTTAATATTTTAATAATGCAACAAATCATAATGCAATTTACGTGGCAAACAATAAGACTAGGAGAGTGCAAAAGAGAGTGTAAAAGAGAGTATTGCTAGCATTCGGCTCCTTTGAAAGTTTATCAAATTCAAAATAAGTTGTGCATATATTGTTTCAAGAGATGATTAATAGATTGTTTTCGTGCATGTACGTGTGCTTGTTCATTTTTGGCACGAAGAAATCAGTAATGTTCATCTTGCTTGAAATTGATTAATATCCAAACTATATATTATTTCATGTATTTAATTGAAGACGGAAAATTTCGGCCAACCGTACTTGGAGTGCATCCACGTGACCACGTCTATAGCAGCAATCATGGGAAGTTAATTGTGGGCTAGTTAAGCCCACTAACTATCGTTAAAACGCTAGTAATTGTCTTAAAATCCTATACGGGAGTGCAATTAAACGTCATAAAAATAAGAGTAAATTTGATTTTATATGGTAACATTTCAAAAAAAAAAAAAAAAAAGAAAGAAGAGAGAAAACCCAGATTTTAAAAGTTCTTTAAAAAATTCTGAATTTATTTAGAAAAATATCACTTTTTAACTAATTGATGAATTATTTGAGGTAATCAGACTAATTATCTCAAATAACTCGATTAGTTATGCTAAGCAATCTGACTGGTTAACTCGAGTATATTTGAAAAATACCAATTTTGATGACAAAGTGGTATTTTTAAATAGTTTTAAATGTGATATTTTTCTAAACAAACTTTTGAACAATGATAGTTTTCTAAATCAAGGAATTTTTGAAAACATTTATCTTATTATGGATTTTTCAAATTTTTAAGACTTTAGGCCTATATTTTTGTAAGAAGCCTTAGAAAAAAGAACATTAGTCATTTACCAAGCCTTAGAAAAAAAGAACATTAGTCATTTACCCATGTCTATTGCTTTTAGTATTAATTTACCCTCTTATTTTTGATTTTGTATACAAGTGTCCCTTAATTGGTAAAAAAGTTCTTCCTTTTACCCCTTAACATTAACACCGTTAGAAGACCATTAGTGAACAAGGACCAAGTAGGCATTTCACATTTAAAAGAATTAATAAATGCCCTTACAATTTTTTTTTTTTTTTGGCATTTCCACATAGCTAATCTTTTCATGAATAAATATATGAAATAAATGAAAAAAAGTAATTTTTTTTAAATATAGTTACTATATGTTTAAAAAACAAAAAGGTGTAGTTATTTTTTATTTATTTTTTCCTTAAATGTAGTTTCATATCCAAAAATGAAACTACATTAGAACTAGAACAAAAAAAATTCCATTTAATGCAATACATATATGAAGTTTTGAATAAAAAAAACTGTTATATTATGTATTCTTTTTGTGTTTTTAGTATATATTTAACCGTGTAAAAAAATATAATGTTACATCTTTTCGTTTACTTTTTCTATTTATTTAATCATAAAAAACTAATTATTTGAAAATGTCATTAAAAAAACACTAATATATACATTTATTTATTTATTTAAAAAGTGAAATGACTATTTGGCCGTTACTCACTAATGGTCTCCTAATAGTATTACTAAGTTTGGGGGCAAAGAAACAACCGTTTTACCACTTAGGGGCTGTTTGGTATAGGGAGTTCCAAGTTTTCAGAATAATAGGAAAACTGAGGAGGGTAATGTGATTGTGTGGAAACCTGAATAACTGTGTTTGGTTATAAACTAGAATCTTTTTTATGATTCTTAAGAATGCTAGAAAACTGTGTTTGGTTGGACACAGTAATGTATTGATTTTTTATATTTTGTCCAAAATAATTGAAACAATCATTTTTGGCTCTTTTTTTTAATAATAAATAAACATACTTTTTAGAGAATAATATTAATTTCTCACAAAATAAAAAATACTTTTATTTAAAATAATTACAAAATTCTCAAAACACTCTTAGGTCATTTACAGTTTTATGTATTATTTTCTGGAAGTGTGTACTTCTTTAGGTAATATACAATTTCATGTATTATTTTCAGGAATCGTGTACTTTTTTAGGTCGTATATGGTTTTATGTGTTATTTTCTGAAATTGTGTACTTCTTTATATTGTATACAGTTTTATATATTATTTTCTGGAATTATGTACTTCTTTAGGGCGTATACGGTTTTATATGTTATTTTCTGGAATCGAGTGAGGTACTCATAGTTTTGAGTTTACAGGGCATATGAAATCCATCACTTTGTATTGCTTTCACATTACTTCATTCTCCAACAAAATGAGCTCCAATGCATCCACTTACCCGAGTTTCAAAAAAGTCCAATACCTTATACCAAATATGGGAATCTCTAAGATTCCTATTCCCACCCAAACTTTAACTCATACCAAACAGCTCCTTAGGGGACATTTGAATATAAAGTCAAATGTAGAGGGTTAAATTCATATCAAGGTTAAAAGACATAGACAAAATGACTAAATGTTTTAAAAAAAATTTCCAGATTTCCTATTGAGCCAATGCCGATGTGGCCTATGCCTATAGGTAGTAACCCCAAATGAAAAGTTTACTAATCAATTGGGAAGCCCAAGAGGCATTGTATAGAAGGGGACAATAGTCTTCGTTAATGACAGGCCATTAGTTGCTTTCAAATGAAATATCAGATCTTCAATTATTTCAGCCAATATTATTTTTACGAGCAATGTTATGGGCACCAGTGGTGCTCAACATGACATGACAGTTTGTTACTGGGTGATTATAATTAATAAATTAAGTCCTACAATGGCTCACCTAAAATGTAATTATAATCATATAGTAACGGATTATTATCTCATATGGTGTTTGGTACTATATAGTGCCCATATCATTATTCTAGTTTTACAGGCTTAACTAAATTAGTAACTTACTATTTCATTTGGAGCATCTAACTTTCAAGTGTTACCTTATTTCTTCCAACATAATAACTTTACTTTGTAATTTATTTGTTACCAGCTTACCATTATTCATCTGATCATTAATTTGTTACCGCTTGAATGGACGACATTACTGCCTAATGATTGATTCTATATTTAATCATTTAGAATTCTCTGTTAATATAACTTCTTAATATGCATTTATACTAATCAACTTCTAATTAGTTTCTACTAACACATGCATGCTTAATTTTGTAATATTCGTTTTATGACTTGATACGTAGCGGTGGCTTGTGTTTCAGCATAAATCTACCGTCTATCTTTATCTATAAAAATTTGTTTCCCTTCATTTTTCATCCCTATCACGATTGATGCTCAACAATAATGTAATGCTGAGTTTCTTTTTCAAAAAAAAAGAAGAAAAAAAAAAAAGAAAGTAATACTGAGTTTCACTTGACATGTTAAAAAGAAGCAATTTCAAAAAAGAGAAGGAAAAAAAGTGTGTAATACTGGGCCTATAGCTCGTTTGAATTAATATTTAATCGCTTCTCTAACGTTGGTTGGAACGACCTTGCCAAAGCCCAACCGTGCATGTATAAAGGTCAGCTTTGCCAAGGGGCGATATTTCTGATGCAACGGAAGGAAACAAAATCACTTCACTTAAGTACCAATTTAGCCTTTCAAAGAACAAGAAGAAAATATTGTTTTTGGTTTTGGTTTTGTGTTTTTTATTTTTTATAAGTGTAGATTGTGTATAAAGTCAAACGAAAAATTTAGGTGGATGACCAAAATTTTAAATTTGATTAAGTAGATGTCTACTTTTGAAATTTTATAGTTAAATGTCCATGTATATATATTTTTACACTTGGTAGATATGATTTTTTATACTTGGTATATAAAATTTTACACTTGGTATATAAGTATAAATACCTGACATTTTGCTATAACATTTGACAAAGGGACATTTACTGAAATTGGGCCCAAATTTTGGTCACATTTCTATAAGCTCCCAAGTCAAACTTGGCTCGTTCGACGTTCGAATCATGATTCCATTGCTGATTTCCTTTTGAAAACTAACACCCTAAGGGTATGTTTGGTTTGAAGGAATGGAGTTTGGAATGGAAAACCTATTCCACCAAATAGTACATTCCAATGTTTGTTTCATATTTTTGACAAGAGAATGGGAATTATAATTCCATTAAATGATGGAATTGCTATTCCACTTCTCTACCAATGGAATAAAAGTTCCAATCTCTTTCAAATTTTGGTAAAACTAATTTTTTCCTCTTTGCCCTACTAAAATATTTAAAAGTAAGGGTAATTTTGTCAATACACAATATATTTCATTCCATTCCACTGTTGATTCTAATTTTAACCAAACAATGTATTATCATTCCCATTACTATTCCAATTCCATTCTATTACCATTCCTATTACTATTCCAATTCTATTCCATGAACCAAACGTGACCTAAAATGATAAAACACGCACGATATTCATGACACATAAGAAAATGGGATGGTGGGACGTGTTGAGAGAGAGTTCATGTGTACAGGCCTAGCACGTTGTATGACATGACACGATTAAGAAGTCAATCGAACCATGAACCATATGCAAATATACATTGGGCTTTTTAGCCAAATTGGCCTAATTTTGGATCATAATTTGTAAAATGGCGCTGTTTTTCAAATTTTTTAAAAAAATGGCCAAAGTTTAAAAATTATTTGAAAAACGACCATTTTTCATATTTAGTATATCAAAATATATTGATCATTATTTTTTGAAAATTGATTTATTTTTTGAAAAATTGATATGATTTTTCAAAAATTAATTTACTTTATAAAAAAAAATAGATCAACTAAAAAAAGGCTATTTATCAAAATAAAATTATAAAATTGGCCATTTATCAAACATGTGTAAAAAACGGCCATTTTTTTAACTTGATCCTGGAAAAATGTCCAATTCTTATGAATACACCAATATATTCTGGCCCAACAGAAATAGGTGGTGGCAGCAAATTAGATTTTGACACGTCTGGGTGAAAACTTTCAAGAGATGTCAATTAATTCTACCTATTCTGTTCGACTAAGATCCAATTGTGTAGAAAATGAATTTGCTTCCATAATTTTTAGAGGGTGGTAGCAACAATTTTTCCCCCCTCTGTTTTAGATTCTTTCCTTGTATTGCTTATTATGTGGACTCCACAAAACATGTTAGTAATCCATAATAAAAAATAATTATCGTATTGCTTAATATATGGACTCCACAAAGCATGTTAGTAATCCATTAATAAAAATAATTGTCGTATAGAGATATAGTTCGGAGAGGAATGAGAAAGAGTCAAAACTCGAGTTATTTCCTTCATAATTTAACTAAAGTATGCGAGAGATTCACCAAAAATTTATTTTCAAGTAAACACATTAATAATGAATGGGAAAAAAGGGAAACAATTATATTATTCCGATCCATTAGGAATTAGTACATATAGTAAAATTTAAAACGAAAAATTTATCTATTTGTAATAAGATTTCACGTCTCAATGAAATCTCGAAAAATGAGAGAAAAGAGAATACTAAATTTCCAAAATAGTAAAAAAATCGTAAAGGCTCTAATGCCGCCGAAGGAAACAAATTTCAACAGACTTGATATAATTATCAAGTCAAACATGGTAAGGCATTTTGAAATAATTAGGATTCCATTTCTGGTTTTTCCTTAAAGCCGACGACCCTAAAGCGACAAACCAAACATATATATAGCACCGCGCTGGAGTCGATGCTAACAAAGAAGAACACCACACCCTGTCCCCAACTAGCCCATCCAAAGCACACCAAGAAAAAACAAGTCTATACGTACCCAACCAAGAAAAACACACCTAATTCCAATGACCTCTCGATCTCCGTCCCTCCCATCATGTTGTCAAGAGCCCTCACGGCGAAGCCCCGGAAGAGCTTCAGGTACAGAACAACGAAGCCGTCATACGGATGGAGCAAATCGGTATCGATCTGCGAATACGACGACTCAAGCGTCGTCGTTGGGCTCATGGAGGACATGCCGTTGGTCCACTGTGGATGCGGTCATCAAGGAAAGGCTAAGTCGTCGTCCGTGATATGTGGGGCAGGTCCAAGTACCAGTAGTGGTAGTATAAGTACTACTAGTACTATTGGTCACAACTGGGCCCACGTGAGATTGAAGGAGGTGTTGAGATCGTCGGTTGGGGTTTTGGGGGAGAGCCCGGTGGGGATGACCGAGAAGGTGGTCTTGTCTGGTGGGAGGATATGTGTGTTGAAGAGGTTTAGGAAGCTCAGTGTTGGGAAGGCTGAGTTCGGGAGGATGGTTGAGCGGTTCGCTCACGTGAGCGGCACGTGCAATCATCTCGTGCCCTTTAGGGCTTATCTTTATGCCAAGAGGATTAAGTTTGTGCTTTGTGATTATTATCCCATGGGGAGCCTCGCTGACCTGCTTGCTGGTACGTATACGTATATATGTTTTAATTAATAAGGGCCTGTTTGACATAGTTTCTAAAGATCTTTTGGAGCCCAAAAGTTATTTTTGGGGGTGTTTGGATGAATTGTCAGACGATCTTTTTTTAATTAGAAAATCTTTTTAATGAAGCATGGACCCATTAGCTTTTCTAGGAAGATCTTCCGGAGCTTTTACTTCAGGAAGTAAAAGTTAAAGTTATCCCAAACAGACCCTAAGTGTGGTTAATATTTAGTTACATCTATATACAGAGATATATTGGTAATAAAATTTACTTGTAAGTTGATTGTGGCTGCCTTTTCAATTAATATCTCTTAATTTATATGCTGCTCTCTTATATATAGCTGGGAGCATAATTTGAGTTTTGATGATAATTAATGATATGAAAGATGCATGCTACATTAAGGGCATTACTGAATTTAATTAAATAAATAGTACTACAGGCTAATAAAAGATCGGTGTAGAGTTCATGAGCAAATTTTTAAAGCAAAGACGTACACTTTTTATTAATCATGTATGCCTTTAGATTGTTTGTAATATTTTGTGCTTATAGACATCATTATTATCATCTTTTCTCAACCAATCATAAGATTTGTATGCATGGTCCATATCAATAAGCTTTATATAATTTCTTCACTTAGTCATTATCACTGATTTTCGACCAATGACAAATTTATGTAAGGTATAACTTCTTAGTATAGAGTTACACACAATAAACACACAATATTAGCTAGCTTATTATAAAGAGCTATGCAAATTTTTTTTTAAAAAAAAGTTCACAAAATTAATCCAAATGTATACATATTTCAATCATGAATTCTATTTTCATATCACAGAGATTAACTACTTAAGAATATAATACTCGAGCATTTAAACGTATCATCAATATTGGCCTACGTACCAACTAATATTTGGAATCGGTAGCTTCAATAGTTTCTTTTGTTTCGTATAAATAATTAGGTTGTAGGCAGCATGGACACACAGCACTGGACTGGGACCAAAGGCTCACAATAGTGCTCCACGTTGCGCGAGCCATTGCCTTCATCCACTCACAATCCCAGGCCCAAGAGAAGAACATGAAAATAAACGTGCATGGCAACATAAAGGCCTCAAACGTTATGATAAACACCGATTTCTCAGCCTGCTTGTCCGACTACGGCACAGTCCAGCTGGCGGATCAGCGAGTGGATGTTTCCGACTCTTGGCAGTGGAAGGCGGCGGCCGCCACACTGGTGCCACCACACCTTTACTCGGGCGAGCTTTGCCAGAAGTGTGATGTGTACAATTTTGGGGTAATAATACTAGAAATACTAGGAGGACCGGAGGGGACTAATATGGTTATGGCAAACAAATTAGTAAAAGAAAATATCAAAGGAAGACTTAAAGAAGGTGAGATTGAGTTTTTTGAGTTTTCTTTGAAGGAAGGGAAAGAGCGGAAGCAAGCCTCTCAAGTTTTGGACATAGCTTTGGCGTGCACCAATAGACAGCCGGAGGCCAGGCCTTTGATTGAACACATATTGTTACATCTTGAAGATGTCTGTAATAATGCATAAGATGATCGTGTTGTGTTGATTAAAAATTTTACTTGTTAGACTTAATTTGTAGAAAATATAGTGTTTGCTTGTGTGTATACGTGTTTGAGAAATGGTGCTTATTAATTATTACTCAGTATATATATGTAGTAATTGTTTTTAGTTGATATAATTAATAAAATTCGAGTATTGATGGGTATGATTACAAATTTGAAACTAGTCTTTGCATGGTTGATCCTCTGTTTTCTTTTTATCTTTTTTTTTTTTTTTTTCAATACACGATTCATGGGGTATATATATTAATATGTGAAATTGTGAATGAAACATATTAATTTCTCTATTCTCTCTGTCATAGTAATGAATATTGAATAGGGCCCTATTTGATCTAGATCTAGAGTTTGACATGAATAGTAGTAATTTGGACTGAAATGATTTTTATAGGAGTGTTTTGGAAAAAGACTTTTTTAATATAACAAGTGTTATATTGTTGTTTTTCAGGAGCAATAATCAATGGATACTCTCCTTAATGCCACTGAATATATTATTTTAGACATATACGTCTTTAAAGACAATATGCGTGTTTTTTTTTTTTTAAAATAACGAATAATCCTCCAAATAAGGAACTTTGTCAAAACAGTGCAAAAAACGTATGAGGAAAAATCAAAGAGACATTTGCAAATCCTACGTACAATCAAGAAAATCTGTAGTAAAGCAAAGCTCTATATAAAGGCAAAGTCCTATAATCTTTACTATAGCTAAATATAAGAGATTGAGGAGTAGATCACCACAATTACATTCTATTTCTATTTAAAACTACAAAAGCAACAAATCTATCATCAGAAAAATTGGCTTCACGATACAAATGAGAAAGTAAAAAATCATCGCTTTTGAAAGAGAGAGTGCACGGATCAAACATTCATTCTGTATAACAGTTGCATATATGGAAATTCTGTCAGTGATGGCTGAATTAATATATAATTGAGGTAACACTCTCAAGCCAAAGCTTTCAACATCCATTCTATTCAGCAATGTTAATGGCATTAGTTACCGCCCATATCTCAACTTCAAAAGCCAAGCAATCACCTAAAAAAAAGGAAAAAAAGAAAAAAAAAA
>JXTC01000648.1:51764-61988 GCA_002914845.1 Trema orientale
ACCAAAGAGCATATCGTGAGCATTTCACTGCAAAAAAATTACTTAGTAATAATTGTTAGTAAAATTAACCAATAACTTTAAGCAATTTTTTTTTTAAATTATACGCATGTATAATACTAAAATAAAATTATTTGCGATCAAATTATTATTGGTTATTCTAATTATGTGAGGAATTGGGCGTCGTTTTAGAATTCAGGATATCACATATTGGAGCTCGAATTATAGTTCTATAGGTCCCCAATTCCATCTCTTACAAACACTATACTAGATATTACATTATTTCTGTAACTGCACTCTTTGTCTAGATAAATTGTTTGTCTACAATAATTAATAATTATTATTTATTTATTAATTAATTAATTTTGAATTAATTAATTAATCAATTAATTTTGAATTAATTTATTTAAATTTATGGAGAGATAAGTTTCCTAATTTGTTTAAATTTTGAATTTAAAAATATCTAATTATCAGATAATTAGATAAATAAAAATTAAAAAACTGACTGAATTTTTCTTATTTAGATATATATATTAATTAGTTTGATTAATTAATTTAAATATACATATATAAATGAAAAATTTTACGTTTGGTATAAGGAAAAAAATAGCGTACAGTTCAATATATATATATTAATCTATATGATTTATTAATTTATTTGTTAAATAATTTAATAAATATATATGTATAAAGTGAAACCCTAACAGAATACACTACATATTATTTTCTACAGAGCCTCCATAACTTAGAGAGAAAAAGAAGAGAGTCTCCCTATTATCTCATATGTGTGCTTAAAAGTGTGAATTTAAGAAATTGTACACAACGCCCACATGTTTTGTACTTGAAACTTGGATTAGAAGATCGTGGTTTAGAGGACAAAAAAGCTAGAATCCGCTGATAAGCTACAAGAGGTATTAAATTTATTCTCTTTATATGTGTTCTGTTTTTTATGAATTAATACTATGCACTCATATAGTCAATTATTTTGAGAGAATTTTTGAATGTTCCTGGCCAATCTTCTTTAGCAAAAATCGTTTTAAAATCCAACAGTTCCAAGCATGAAAATTTAAAACACCAACTAATGATGGAAGAACAGACAATACTAAACCATGCATAAAGGTTACAATAAAAAAACTAAGTTCTTAAAATTTACTCTCTCTTCACAGTTATATAAAAATGACCATGCACTAATATTTACACAAAAAAATATTAACACAAATAAAATCAAAGTAGTGTGTTAGTAATACAAAGATTCAACTGAACCTAATTTCATAGACATATGTCCCAAACTTTAATTTTTTTTAATATTTTATGTAAATATATATATTTAACCAATTACCAATTATGTGCCATAACTAGATTGTCTTAATAATTACCAAAAATAAAGGATAAAAAGGATCACATGATTAATTAATTTAACTAGGAATTAAGAATTTGTAAACCTTAGCACATAAATTTGTAACTCAAAAAGAATTAATTATCAACTAAAATAGTATATATATATGTAACATCCCCCGATTCCACACACATTGTCACACCCCGATTCACGTGTATGCTTACATGTTATATAGAGGCATGTCTAGTTCTAAGTTAAGTAGAGGAGTTAAGCTAGTCAATGAGGAGCTTAATAATTTTATAAGTTCATAAAGATCCTAGTAAAAAAGATTTTACGTTTTACGAGACAGTCTTTTGCTATTAAGTTTTATACAATAAAAATGAGTTAAGCTACTGATTGAGGTACTTAGCAGTGTAAACATTTAGTGATAGACAATATGATGAAAGAAAATATTTTCGACAAAAACTAACAGTTAAGTTTCCAACAATCTAGAATAGATAAGCTGCGGACAGAAGAGACATGATTATTTCTAATGTTGTGATCAATTTCTAGAGAGAAGTTGGTATTTCTCGATTTTCGTACTAGACAGTTCTATAAATCATGATATTTAGATGATAAGTCAAAAAAAGTGAAGCACGAGGTGTTCTAAGCATGATATATCCGTAAGCACGAGGTGGAACTATAAGCACGAGGTGTTGAATCAGAGTATGAGGTGTCAAATCAAAGAAAGAGATGTAAGTTTGAAAGCATGAGGTGTCAGTTAGAAGCACGTAGTGGAATGGGACAAGCTACGTATCAAGCATATAGATGAGATCAGTGGCAACTAGGTGTCAACATTTTGGCGAGCTAGGTGTCAAGCATATAGATGACGTTAGTGGCAACTAGGTGTCAACATTTAGGCTGAGTTAAGTGGCTCAATGTGGATAGGACATGTGGCGCTAGGTGTCACGATAGGGGAAGCTTTAGGTGATGAGTAAGCTACTAGCTTGAGGAGCTTGGTGAAATCTATAAATAGGGCTTGAGAATTAGTTTTAGACATACACTGCTCCACCCATATTTTTAGTAAAGTTTAGACGGGAAAAAAATGAAAGAAAGATAGAGAGAGCTTTGGAGATAGATACGAGGATTAAGAGGAATATTAACTGCAGGTAAGTAAAGACAAATGCTTTTACTGCGTTATAAGAGCATAGTAAGTACAAGTATTTTCTAAATGTTATATGAATTACATGCTTATTTATATGTATCTATGTATACTCTTATGTTGTTTAAGGAATAATATTCATGGCATATGCATAAGGCATGTTTATGAAAGTAAAAATTAAAGTGATTTTATGACTTTCATGTTTTTAAGAAAATATTGCCATTGTACTTAAGTTTCTAAGTTATGTTGTTTATGAAGTATGGATCCTGGCTTACTGATTGTGTAGAAAAGAGGTGGCGAAATTCCTTGAGGTTAAATCCAAGATAGGGTTAGCCAAATAAAGGGGAGGTCAAATTCCTTGAGGCAAAAGGGCAAAGACAGGGTAAGCCTCAAATGATATTTATTAAGAGGTCTACTATGTCCCTAAGTTAGAAGTTATGCTTAAAATGGGGCCCAAAATGATGTTTAAAGAAAGAATGTAATCCAAAGAAAGTTGTACAATGGGTAAGAAATATTTTTATAGCACGTCATCATTGATATACATGCACTGTCTTTACTTACTGAGCGTTAGCTTATTATAGTTCTTGTAATGCAGGTTTTAGTTGCATCTATAGATTCCTGAAAGTAGGCTGAGCTGCAGTTCTATTCATCCCATGATATGATTATGTTTTATTTCAAAATCTTTAATTGTAAAAAAAAAAATGAAGTCTTATGCCCTTTTCAGTTCTTCCACTTTCAAATGCTCCATTTTCAAAGAAAGTTACGAAGGCTTAACGCGCCTTGGCCTAGTTGGTTATGCTTTCAAGCAAAGTCCGACCGACTTGGTTAGGGGGCATTACAATTTTTGGTATCAAAGCATTACAATTCTGTAGCCAAAAAAAAAAAAATTCTTTTTCGGTGGGTCATGGGATGGAACTCAGTCAACCGTTAGGTTCATTTAATCTGTATCATTCTTTGACAATATCTTTGCATATTATATGACTATATATTCATCTTTTAAAAGTCTACAAATTTTGAGGACAAATTTTTAAAAGGAGGAGAATTTGTCACACCTCGATTCACGTGTATGCTTGTATGTTATATAGAGGCTTGTCTAGTTCTAAGTTAAGTAAAGGAGTTAGGCTAGTCAATGAGGAGCTTACTAATTTTATAAGTTCATGAAGATCCTAGTAAAAAAGATTTTACATTTTATGAGACAGTCTTTTGCTGTTAAGTTTTATACTATAGAAATGAGTTAAGCTACTGATTGAGGTACTTAGCAGTGTAAACTTTTGATGATAGATAATATGATAAAAGAAAATATTTTCGACAAAAACTGACAGTTAAGTTTCCAATAATCTAGAATAGATAAGCTGCGGACAGAAGAGACAGGATTATTTCTGATATTGTGATCAATTTCTAGGGAGAAGTTAGTATTTCTCGATTTTCGTGCTAGACAGTTCTACAAATCGATATTTAGATGATAAGTCAAAAAAAGTGAAGCACGAGGTGTTCTAAGCATGATGTGTCCGTAAGCACGAGGTGGCACTGTAAGCACGAGGTGTTGAATCAGAGTACGAGGTGTCAAATCAAAGCAGGAGGTGTAAGTTTGAAAGCATGAGGTGTCAGTTAGAAGCATGTAGTGGAATGGGACAAGCTAGGTGTCAAGCATATAGATGAGATTAGTGGCAACTAGGTGTCAACATTTTGGCGAGCTAGGTGTCAAGCATATAAATGAGGTTAGTGGCAACTAGGTGTCAACATTTAGGCCTAGTTAAGTGGCTCAATGTGGAGAGACATATGGCGCTAGGTGTCACGACAGGGGAAGCTTTAGGTGATGAGTAAGCTACTAGCTTGAGGAGCTTGGTGAAATCTATAAATGGGGCTTGAGAATCAGTTTTAGACATACACTGCTCCACCCATATTTTTAGTAAAATTTAGACAGAAAAAAAAAATGAAAGAAAGATAGAGAGAGGTTTGGAGATAGATACGAAGATTAAGAGGAATATTAACTAGAGGTAAGTAAAGATATATATTTTTACTGCGTTACAAGAGCATAGTAAGTACAAGTATTTTCTAAATGTTATGTGAATTACAAGCTTATTTATATGTATCTATGTATACTTTTATGTTGTTTAGGGAATATTGTTCATGGCATATGCATAAGGCATGTTTATAAAAGGAAAAATTAAAGTGATTTTATGAATTTGATGTTTTTAAGAAAATATTACCACTGTACTTAAGTTTCTAAGTTATGTTGTTTATGAAATATGGATCCTGGCTTAGTGATTGTGTAGAAAAGAGGTGACGAAATCCCTTGAGGTTAAATCCAAGATAGGGTGAGCCAAATAAGAGGTAGGTCAAATCCCTTGAAGCGAAAGGGCCAAGACAGGATAAGCCTCAAATGATATTTATGAAGAGGTCTACTATATCACTAAATTAGAAGTTATACTTAAAATAGGGCCCAAAACGATGTTTAAAGAAAAAATATTTTTCAAGGAAAGTTGTACAATGGGTAACAAATATTTTTACAGAATGTCATCATTGATATGCATGCACCGTCTTTACTTACTGAGCATTAGCTCATTATAGTTCTTGTAATGCAGGTTTTAGTTGCATCTGTAGATTCCTAAAAGTAGGCTGAGCTACAGTCCCATTCTTCCCATGATACGATTATGTTTTATTTCAAAATCTTTAATTGTAAAAAAAAAATGAAGTCTTATGCCCTTTTCAGTTCTTCCGCTTTCAAATGCTCCATTTTCAAAGAAAGTTACGAAGGCTTAACGCGCCTTGGCCTAGCTGGTTACGCTTTCAAGCAAAGTCTGACCGGCTTGGTTGGGGGGCGTTACACACGTACGTAAGGATATTTGTATAATTATTTAGTGAAATCGGGAGACGCTACTCGATTTAGAACTGATAAAATAATGAAAATTTAAAACTTTTTAAACTTTCTGGAAGGAAAAAAAAAAGAAATTTCACTCATAATTATACATAGTCTAACTTATACATATATGCTTACTCACAAAGTGGACCTCTCATAAAAATATACATAATATACACACACTCAAAACAGGTACAAAATTGTCAGTTAGAAAATCACTGCGTCAAAATGATCATATACATAAGCCGCGATTGGAAAGTCGGCACTCCTCCTCTAACTCATATATGAGCAGTATCATCTGCAATGTAAGAATATTTGTAAGTATGAAATTCAGTAAGTAATGTATGCAGATGCAGAATGCATATAACTTGAAAAAGATAATCATATAGTTGGGATCCCTGTATATATTGTATTGCCTGATAAGATCATGAATCACATACTGAGCTACTCAGAGAACATATAACATATCATGAGTTATATGGAGGTCTCGAGTCCCTGAGAATCCCCTCTGTGTACAGCAGAGGTCCATCCCATACGGCCGTCAGAATATTCCCTAAGGAACCATAGTGTCCCTGAAAGGACAAGAATATTCCTGAAAGGACTAAAGTGTCTCTGAAGGAACCATATCACATATTTGGGCGCTGGCCCGCCATACCCTATTCAGCAATACTCGTCAGATAATATAAATACACTAAGTATTCATTTCTCATGCGAAATTGAATAACAGATACATATGTACATATATCCACAGATTCTGTATCCACAGATTTCCACAGATTCTATAGTTTCACAGTAAAGAATTTCTTACATTGTACGTGTGAAGTTACTTACTTTGTATCCGAACTTTTACGTTTGTGCCTGTGAAATGCTCTTTACTCAAAGTACAACAGATATGTCCCTAATATTGTAGCAATGACCGATTCATTTAATTACTTAACAAGAAAAATTAAGTGAAATAATACTTCAACTTTATTGTCTTAAAAAAAAACAAGCCTTCAAATGTTTTCCAAACAACAGCAAATAAAACACCAAATAACCAAGCATTTAATACAATATTCTTTTTCTTTTTCTTTTTTTTTTATACTACGAGTTCACTGGAATTAATTGAGTTCATATGAATTATTTTAAACAAGCCCAATAGATGAAATCCAGATTTAAGAATCTAGTCACATAATTAAATTAGCAATAAGTAGATACATATCTCAAAATACTTTCCAAGTGATCAGATTTATAAATAATATAATTACTAACAGCTTAGAAACTAGTAATCCAAAATATTAGTTAGTGATGTAAGAGTTTACTAATACCTAACTAAGAGTATATAGTGATACAAAGATTACTATAAGATATACTAATGTCAAAAAGAAGAAATTAAATATAAATAAAAGTGATATCTAGTATACGATCTATCATATAAACTAAATAACAAAATTTTAGTCTGAATACAATTTAACCATCAACTTATTAGTATCCTAGGTATATAAAACAAATATAAATTGTAAGTGGATCTTAGACTCTCTCTTTTTTTTTTTTTTAGCTAAAGTACTATATCATATATGCTTTTATAAATCATATCCCTAGATTCATATATTAAATATGACATTTGCATAAAGCTTTCTAGAACTATCTCAAGTAAAATCCAACAGGGACAAGTATCAACACGTAACTTAAAAATTTTTCAAAACCTCAAATAGACCACCATATGATATAAATTAACTTAATATTACTTTCGCAAGAATACTTAAGCACGGATAAAACCAGAAAAATTGATGAAAGCCAATAATAATTAAATGAAATTTACCTTATGAAACTAAAGCTACGCAATAACCTGTACCTTACAATTATTTCAATAAAGTAGTTCTATAGTGATTAGGTTTATGTACATATACCATGAACTAAAGTACAGAGAAGAAAAGAGATAGTGGTCTTCGATACTCTCAATAAAACTGTGATAGCAATGAGTATATATATATTATTTGAGTCTTTGCTGACTTAACAAAAGTCGGTTCCTGACTAACGTCCCTTTTTCTAATTCAAATAATAACTTAAGCACACGTGATAAGTTGTAAGAAATAACTCAAATACATAGTTAATACAATATAAGTCCAAATGTGTAAGTGTAAAAAAAAATGCTCAATTATAAACCATTTGTTTGCACCTCAAAATAATGTATCTTAAACAACTATAAACATATCTCAAAAATATCTCCACATACTTAATTGGATTTAAACAATTCAGTTAATCAAATATTTTCTATTTAATTTAATACACGTCAAATTTGTACCAATGAGCTTCTTCTGAGCATTTTACTGCAATTTTTTTTTTCTACTTAGTTAATAATGGTCAGTATTCACATAAAAATAAAAATCATAGTACAAATATTCAAAATTCCCAACTCAGCTTCTATGAACCAATTTATACTCACTTAATAATGCACATAAAACTTTAATATAAATAATAAAGAGTCATTTTATTATTAACTATTTAATTTAATTTTTTTAATTAATTTTTTTGTGAGGAATTGGGTGTCGTTTAAGAATTCTGGATATCACAATATATATACACACATAAATATATACACATATAGCTTGCGCATAGTAATTAATCTCAACCTAGAAATCTGATATCATGAGTCAAATATGATTATAATAATAGCCTACTAAAAATTGAAGTATTATTTAATTTGATAATACCGTATATATATATAGACAAATTCATCATTCCTAAAATAGAACTCTTAAGTCTAAAGCAATAATCATTAAGCTGAAAAAAAAATAAAGAATACAAATGAACATGAAAAAGCAGAAAACCATATGGCCTAAATAATTACAGTTTTTAAAATCCAATGTATATACTACAAATGGTCATATATCTCATAACAAATACAAATAATAACACAAAATGTACCTTCAACTTCCTAGAAAACCGAAAAGAACATAATCTTCAAAACTTGATTTTGTAAGTGACAGATTTTTTTGAAATAAAATTGATCATGGAACTATATTTATGAGTTGGGTAAATTCCTTTTAGGAGTGAAATATAGAGCAAGCTGAGTAGAAAGAAGAAAAGTCTAGGTGGAAAGCTCTAGGTAAACTATGTCTTTTTAACATTTTTTTTTTTTAAAGTGGAGCTTAACTAATAATTACTATAAATTCAAAGAAAAATAACACACACACACACACACTACCAAAGATTAAACCCTTGACCCCCCAAACATTCACATACATCCCCAAAGCTTTGGACCAATTAAGCTAGCTCCGATTGACAAATAAGAAATATAAATATCTTTTTAACATATATAGATATCTTAGATCCTCTATAAATTCGCCGAATTAAAATAGTCAGTAGTATATTACTTTATTCATTATTATTAATACTATTATTATTATTTTTAAAATATAAAGACAATTACATTATTAATACAAGTACTCGTACATTCATAACTCAAAAACATAAATTCCATATAAAATATATGCCTAATGATAAAAAAAATAATAAAATATATTTAATATTACTTAGCTCAAAAATATTAAAATGAAATTAGATATTCAGAAATTGTCATTATAAGTAAAATGAAACAAAATTATATCTGTCAATTGAAATAGCTAGCTAAATATATATATTTTTATATATCATGAAATGACAAATTTTAATTATGCTACTGTAAATTAAATAATTCTAGTGAATGACAATATACAATTTTATAACATTATCATATTGACTTAAGACATATCAAATTAGTACCAATGAGATTTTGAGCATTTCACTATAAAATTACAACAAATAAAGATTATAAAAATAACCAATATACTAAAACAAGTGCTCGAAATTATACGCTCATATATGCATTAATATATAAAAGAAAATTTTATGAAATCATGTTATTATTGGCTCTTTAATTATGTGAAGGACTGGGTATCATTAGGGAATTCGAGATATCACAGTTTAAAATACCTAACAAAGAAACTACTTTCTAGGACATATTCTCATTATTTTATACCCTCCATCTTGTCAGAGTAGCCGGAGTTTCATTCTTGTGTTTTGGTCTTCTTATTCAAGTCTTTGATGTGCATTGCTTCTTGTGATTCTATCTCTACACCATTTAGCAAACCATATTTGATAGTGCAATGCAGCCAATTTGTCATTTTCCATGAATCATGTCACCACAAACTTCTCTATATTGCACAAATGAGTACATCTATGAATCTTCTAGAAGCCAAACTATGCACATCTCGAGCTCTTCCCCGCATCTTTGATTTTCTTGTTCTATTCTTAATCTTCTACTTTGTTGGTTAAACCCATAGATCTCAACCGAATCTCGTCTTTAATACTACTTGTTCTAAACCCACACCACCAAGAAAATAGTACTAACCAAAATTCTAAAGTAAATTTAAGTCCAATCGCTCACACAAAAAAAAAAAAAAAAAATTAAAGAAGACAAATATTTAAGATGGCTCGGTAATAAAATATGGCTTATGTAGGAGATCATCGGTAAGTATTCTACTAAGAAAAATAATAATTTATACTATACCATTTCCATCTATCCAGAAGCCGCAAAGCCCATAATTATACTCTATATTTTCAATAAGCCCAAAGCCCTAAGAACTTATAATTACCTACTCTTAGCTTTTACTCCCTCGAAAACCCCAAAAGTCCTCTTACTAAGGTTGCATTATTGCTCCCTTTTGCTCTCTCAAACTCTCCCTTAAAATTTGACTGAATACAATGCCTATTTATAGAGTTCTGCTATAGACTAGTCCCAACAGCAATAAGAATCTAATCCGAGTAGAAATCTTTACATGTAAGTATTCTATCAAGAGTTCTTGTACTATTAAACTATCTACTTCTACAAAACTCTCCCATAATCCTAACTGGCAAAATCCCAATTAG
>JXTC01000648.1:64707-122783 GCA_002914845.1 Trema orientale
CAAAATTGGTCTCTACCTTTTTTTTATTATTATTTTAAACCATAATCAGATTTAACTTTTATTCATAACATAAATATACTTATGTGTGGTGCAAAGAGACAAATAGATACATTTCTTTTTGATAAAACTAAACGAATACCCAAGTAAACATTAAGTCAACTATAATTTAAACAATTTAGGTAGAATAATGACCAACTAGGCTCATGCTTCCTAAATAAAAGAACAACGTATTTAAGAGTTAACATCTTGTGTTAAACTAAATTAATCAATATAAACGACTTGTTAGATGTCAGATTCGTACCAATGAGTATGTCCCGAGCATTTCACTGTAACAAAATTCTTTAGAAAGTTAAAATTAATAACCATATCAACTTCATAAGAATAGTGCTAAAAATAATATGCACAAATGACCAACATTAAATGCAATGCAATCATGCTATTATTAGCTCTCTAAATTACGTAAGGAGCTAGATGTCACAATCCTCTCCACCTTATAAAAAATTTCGTCCTCGAAATTTACTTACCTAAACAATTCAGGATACTTGATCCTCATTTCATCCTCTCGCTCCCAAGTCGCTTCTTCTACTGCGAAATTCCTTCACAAGACTTTAACTTGTAGAATCTTCTTGTTTCTTAATTCTTTTTCTTTTCGGTCAAGTATCTGTACTGGCCTTTCCTCATATGTCAAATCCCGATTTAGTTCTGATGGCTCATAACTCAACATATGGGAGGAATCTGAAACATACTTTCTTAATAAAGAGATGTGGAAGACATTGTGCACGCTTGACAATGATGGAGGTAAAGCAAGTCTGTACGCTACCTTTCTAATTCTTTCAAGGATCTCGAAAGGTCCAATAAATCTGGGACTCAACTTCCCTTTCTTTCCAAATCTCATTACTTCTTTCATTGGTGCTACCTTTAGAAACACTATATCCCCTACACCAAATTCTACATCTCTTCGCATTAGATCAGCGTATTTCTTCTGTCGACTTTGTGTAGCCAACATTCTTTTTCTTATCTTTTCAATTGCCTCTGTGGTTTCTTTGACTAATTCTGGGCCAAGATATTTCTTTTCTCCCATTTCATCTCAATGGATTGGAGATCGACACTTTCTATCATATAATATTTCATATAGAGCTACACCAATTGTTGCTTGATAACTGTTGTTATAAGCGAACTCAATCAATTGTAGATACTTACTCCATGATCCTTGGAAATCTAGAACACATGCCCTTAACATATCCTCTAAAGTCTGAATTGTCCTTTCAGTCTGTCCATCTGTTGGAGGGTGAAAAGCTGTACTGAACTTCAATCTGGTTCCCATGGCCTTCTCCAAACTTTCCCAAAACTTTGAAGTAAATCGTGGATCTCGATCTGAAATGATGGAAACTGGTACACCATGTAATCTCACAATTTCTTGAATATACAGTTCCGCAAACTGATCCATTGTGTATGTCATGCGTACGGGAAGGAAGTGTGCTGATTTTGTGTATCTATCTACTATAACCCAAATAGCGTCATGCTGTTTCGAAGTTCTAGGTAATCCGACTACAAAATCCATAGTAATTTCTTCCCATTTCCATTCTGGAATCTGAAGTGATTGTAATAAACCAGTAGGTCTCTGGTGTTCAGCTTTAATCTGTTGACATGTGAGACACTTAGCTACAAACTCTACAATATCCCTTTTCATTCCAGGCCACCAATAACGTATTCTCAAATCATTATACATCTTTGTAGTTCCTGAGTGCAATGAATACGGTGTAGTGTGAGCCTCTATAAGGATTTCATTCTTGAGTCCTTCATCATTTAGGACACATAATCTGTCTTTAAACTTCATAGTCCCATTAACTAAGATACTAAAATCAGTGGTCTTTCTATCTTCCACTCCATTTTTCTGTTTTAAAAAATACGGATCTGTAATTTGACCCTGTTTAATTTTTTCTAATAATGTTGACTGAAGTGTCATTGTTGCCAATTTACCAATGATGATCTCAATTTGTGCTCTACACATATCCTCCTAAAGTGGCTTTGATAAATTCCTTAGAATTGATAAACTACTCGGTGATTTTCTACTCAATGCATCAGCCACAACATTGGCTTTCCCTAGATGATACAAAATCTCACAATCATAGTCTTTTACCAACTCTAACCATCGTCTTTGTCTCATGTTTAATTCCTTCTGTGTGAAAAAGTATTTCAGGCTTTTATGGTCAGTGTATATTTCACAATGTTCCCCATATAGATAATGTCTCCAAATCTTTAGAGCAAATACCACTGCTGCTAACTCTAGGTCATAGTAGGATATTTCTGCTCGTAGTCTTTCAATTGTCTAGAGGCATAAGCTATTACCTTACCATTCTTCATAAGCACACACCCCAATCCTTTCTTTGACGCGTCGCTATAAATTACAAAGTTTCCTGATCCAGACGGAATAGTGAGTATTGGAGCTGAAATCAGTCTTTGTTTCAACTCTTGAAAACTTTTCTCACAAGCCTCTGTCCACTCAAATTTCTGACTCTTTCTGGTGAGTTATGTGAGAGGTGTCACTATCCTAGAAAATCCTTCCACAAATCTCCTGTAGTAGCCTGCCAATCCTAGAAAACTTCGTATCTTAGAAGCATTATTTGGTCTCGACCACTTACTAACCGCTTCTATCTTTGCTGGATCCACTGAAATACCTTCACTAGAAACTATATGACCCAAAAAGGCAACTTTCTCAAGCCAGAATTCACACTTTTTGAACTTCGCATAAAGTTGCTTCTCCTTCAACCTCTGTAATGTGAGTCTCAAATGCTCCTCATGTTCATTTTTGGACTGTGAATAAACTAGAATATCATCAATGAACACTATTACAAACTTGTCTAGATTATCCTAGAAGACTCTATTCATCATATCCATAAAGGCTACTGGGGCGTTGGTCAATCCAAATAGTATTACCAAGAATTCATAATGACCATAACGAGTCCAAAAGGCTGTATTTGGCACATCTTCTCCTCTAATTCTCAATTGATGGAATCCCGATCTCAAGTCAATCTTGGAAAATACGACTGAACCCTGTATTTGGTCAAACAAATCGTCAATCCTGGGAAGCAGGTACTTATTCTTGATTGTCACTTTAACTCTCTATAATCAATACACATCCGCATTGTATAATCTTTCTTCTTGACAAACAAAACTGGAGCGCCCCATGGTGAATAGCTAGGTCTAATGAACTTTTTGTCTAAGAGTTCCTGTAATTATATCTTCAATTCTTTCAACTCTGCAGGTGCCATTCTATAGGGTGCCTTCGATATTGGTTCAGTATCAGGTAATAATTCAATAACAAACTCAATTTCTCTGTCTGGTGGTAATCCTGGTAATTCTTTCAAAAACACTTCTAAGAAATCTCCAACTATCGGTACAATTTCGGGTCTCAATTGTTGTTCCATGGAAGTATCTATTACATTTTCTAAATATCTTGAACAACCATTGTCTAACAACTTCTTCGCCTTCAAAGCAGAGATGATAGATACACTAGTTTTTGGTGGAGTACCGATGAAAACAAACTGATCCTTTTCAGAAGGTTGGAAAATCATTCTTTTCTTTCCACAGTCTATAGTAGGATTATACTTGGAAAGCCAATCCATACCTAGCATTACCTCATATTCCTGCATTTCCAACAACACAAGATCCACAAATAGCTCTCTACCATCTATCTGTACTGGAACTCCTCTTAACCACTGATCTGAATATAATATTTCTCCTGATGGTAATGCTGTACTGAATACCTCTGGTAACTAATCAGGTAGTCTACCTAATCTTCTCACATATGTCATGGATGCAAATGAATGTGTGGCACCAGAATCTATTAATGTATGTGTAGGTATGTCAGTAATAAGAATCTCACCTAAAACAACTGAAGGATCTGCGTCTGCATCAGCCTGAGTGATTGCAAACACCCTATCATCAGTCTTCCTAGGTTCTTCTTTCTTCTGCTCATTCCTTCACAATGGGCACTCTCTTTTGAAGTGACCTTCCTTACCATATTTATAACAAACCGTGGTATGAGCTCTGCACTCTCTAAGATGGTTTTTACTACATTTTTCACATCGTGGCCACTGTTGTCTCCATTGTTGTCCACTCTGTTGCCCACTCTTGAACCTCTTGTTTTGTTCTGCTCCACCTTGAAAAAATTGGCCTCTTCGTTTATTGTCATTGAAACTACCTACATTGGGTTGAAACTCTCTACGAGAAAAACTGGTAGAAGTTCTAGCTTTTAATATCTTCTCTTCTCGATATTCAGCTCGTAAAGCTTTCTCTATAGCTTGTCCATATGAAATTGGCCCTGTAAGTCCCATGTCAACATCTCTAGCAAGTTCTGGCTTAAGTCCCTCCATAAAGCGAGTGACTCCAGTGATATCATTAGGGACTATGTTTGAAGCAAACCTTGCTAACTGATCGAATTTTCTCACATATTCAGCCACTAAAAGGTTACCCTGTTGTAACTTACTAAACTCTTTCGCCTTTGTGGCCAACACTGTAGTATTGTAATATTTCTCGTTGAAAACAAATTGAAATTCTGTCCATGTCATCTGAGTAGTGTCTCTGGTTTGCCTAATCACGTCCCACCATATACGTGCATCTTTCTTTAACATATAAACAGCACAATAAACTTTCTCCCTTTCATTAAGCTACATAAAGTCAAAAATTATTTCCAATGAACATTTCTATTCTTTTGCATCCAGTGGATCTATAGTACCCTCAAATACTGGCGGGTGTTATTTCCTAAACCGTTCGTACAGTGATTCTAGAGGTAATGCAGCTGGGGCTTATGGTGGAGTTGGTGGTAGTGGTTGGGGAGGATGTGTGTTAAGCGGAATTTATCTTTCCCTTTGCTATTGAAACAGCCTCTCAATCTGTTCTGCCTGCCTATGTACTATCTCACGAGTTCTGCCAACTCCTGTGCATGTCTCTTAGGGGTAGAGCCCTCAGTAGTTCTAGATGTTTGATCTCGAGTGATAGTCATTTATTCTATCCTCCTTATCATGGTAAATATTAGCCAATAATATACATGAAGCATGCAACAAGTATAAACTAATGTACATAAAAACTTACTTGTGAACTGAGTGATTCCCTTCCTCGATATGTACATATGGACGGTCTACAGAAATGATTTAAACTTCCGCTCTGATACCAACTTGTAATGCCCTCGTTATCCACCTACTACTAGTGGGAATTTATTAACTTTTTATTTACAAGGCGTTACTTCTCGTAAAATAATCCTGTATTGGTTTTTTCAAAAATACGGGCCAATTTAAATTTTTTATTTTCTTTAAAACTCTATGGACAGCTGACTTTACTTACAACATAGCGTAGATCAGTATATACATATATTTCAAAACAAAAGGTAGTAAATAAGTATCAAAAGAAACGAACTAAAAATAACTTCATTGAGAGACTACAAAACATCCCAAAATGCACAAACTAGGCCCCCACATGTGGTCAAAATATCCATACGTACAACACCTAGGTTGGGCCTCTACTCCAGCTCACAAGCTCATCTAGTCGTTTCAATCATTACCTGTAACACAAGACTACAATGAGCTACAGCTCAGCAAGTAAAGTAATGGATGCCATATTACTCAATGACATGGAATAAATGTATGACCATGCTTGCTTAAATGTTTCTGTAAAAATATTTTTCTTTAGGCCCCTCCCCTCTGTCTTGTGTACATTGTCCGGTTCGGTGCTGCGCCTGTAGGGCTTTCTGAACTGATAATATCCCATGGGCTCTCCTCCGGCCGGCTCTCACCACAGTGGGGCTCGTTACTAACCTTACTCCATCTTTACCCCATCGAGCTCAAGAGATAAGGCGGTCCGAGACTGTAGTGTAATCTACTATATAACTTGGAGGAGAAATATTATGGCAAACTTTTTAACTAATCCTGTCAAACTTGCCCCTCTCCTAGGGCTGCCACTCTGAAACAGTAGATATTTATTCCACTTTTCCATAACAGTGACACAAAACCTTCTGAACGTTACCCGGTCTCAACCTTTCTGTGATAAACATGGCTTTGCACAATAATATTATGGCATTTTGGAAACCTGTCACCAATCTTAAACTTCTCTGTAAAATATGCATGGCCTCATGATATATAGGATAATACCACATTAGAAATGCTAAGCATGTATATTGAAACCGAAATTCCAATGTTTATGCTCATAAACAAAATGCAAAGCATAAAAAAATAATAATAATAAACACCCACATAGCACGTAATTCTTGTGCTGCAGTTGAGTACTTTACTTACCTTGCCCCCAAGCTTTCTAAGTCTTTGCCCGTGAAATGCTCCTTGCTCAAGGTACGACTGACATGCCGCTATTATTTATCGCTAAAATTTCTTTTGATCACATAGCAACCGATGAAATAAGAATTGGTATTATAAACTCAATCTTGGAAATAGTTAATCTTTCATGAAATTTTTAAGCAAGAGGATGTAATACCATGAAATTGGTCTAACCACTTATTCAAAAGAAAATTATATAATATTTAGTCAAGTCAAGCAGTTGTCACAAAACTAAAATTTAAAACTAAGTGAATTAGTGATATGAAATCCTATAAATAGGAAATTAAAGTATCCACAAAGATTAATATATAAATAAGCACGCGCACTTATTGATCTTATTAGAGTCAACTATAATTTTCAGCAACTAAAATCATTGCTATGGATTCTTTTCCCCAGTATAAGCATTGTAACTATATCAAATAGTACTAAAACTAATAACCCTTCACGTTAAGAGTAATTAAATAATCCATAAAATCTGGTTGTAGTTCACGTGTTTGACAAAATCCCTTTTTTATATAAATACACACATATTAAATTGTCTTCCTAAAGTTATATCCATAAGCATATATATATAGTATTGTTTTATAGTCATTCAATCGGAATCCACTTTCATAAATCCTCTCAACAGTGGACAAAATAATCTAAAAAACTACTTAACTACAAGAACTAATCATTTATATCTACCTATAATATAGAGTCACTCAAAATGAAGAAGAGAAAACAATTATCAACAACTAGTGACGTTACCTTGTTTGCTGCGTCTCACATATAGAGGAACTAGAATCTCAACTGAGCATATTTTTTCTTTTTTCTTTTTTTTTAACAGTTATGTGGAAAGTGTAAATTTATATATCTATATAGAGCAACGAGAGAGAGACTATGACTAAGTAGGTGAAGCGGTGGAGAGATGGGAGTAAAACCAAAAGCTTGTAAAATGCACATATATACTTATTTAGGTTTTAACCGACTTTGTCAAAATTGGTCTCTACCTTTTTTTTATTATTATTTTAAACCATAATCAGATTTAACTTTTATTCATAACATAAATATACTTATGTGTGGTGCAAATAGACAAATAGATACAGTTCTTTTTGATAAAACTAAACAAATACCCAAGTAAACATTAAGTCAACTATAATTTAAACAATTTAGGTAGAATAATGACCAACTGGGCTCATGCTTCCTAAATAAAAGAACAACGTATTTAAGAGTTAACATCTTGTATTAAACTAAATTAATCAATATAAACGACTTATTAGATGTCTGATTCGTACCAATGAGTATGTCCCGAGCATTTCACTGTAACAAAATTCTTTAAAAAGTTAAAATTAATAACCATATCAAATTTGTAAGAATAGTGCTAAAAATAATATGCACAAATGACCAACATTAAATACAATGCAATCATGCTATTATTAGCTCTCTAAATTACGTAAGGAGCTAGATGTCACATTTAAAGTTAATTTAATTCACGCTATAAGCTTTAAAAGGTTTGAGTAACTGACTGTTTTGTTTCAGGAAAGAAATCTTGAAGTTTTCTTTTAAGTTCTAACATGACTGTATTGACAAATCATGTTTCAATACATGAACGGAATTAGATATTAATTTCTGGATCAGTTTTCTAAGTTTAGTAACGAACTTGGCTGATCTTGCAAGTCTTCTAATCAATATTAAATGCTCTTAATTGTTGTTTTGTAGAACCCTAACTTGGAGGCTTGCTCTTTCTATTTAAAAGCTACTCAAGAGTAGCTTTAGGTAGAAACCACACTTTGTATTTCTGTTGTAAAAGAAAGTTTTTCTTTTAGCCATATTTTAGACTTAGTTCCTAGTTATTTGATTGCCAGTACTTCAGGAGAGGTACTGATTGCCTTCGGGAGATGATCAACTTCAAGTATCTGGAGGGATTTCAGAAGAACGACGTCGACCTAAGATGAGTGGTGCTCGCTAGATACATTGATGAAGGAATACATTCACATTGCGACAACCAAAAAGGGAAATATTTTATTGTTTAAGTCAATCGATATTTGTATTCATTCAAACTTTACTATTGGGGTTTTTCTCTGGGTGTCGGAAGCGTGGGTGACGGTAGTTCATATTGAATCCTCAAACCTACTGCCGGTATAGGAATCACCTTAGTGCCTCACGTCCATTGTAGAAAGACTTCCTGTTGAATACTCACGGTTAATGGTGTTACTAGAACAACTACCACAGATTTCACCACTCAAGAGCACTCATTGGAATTGTTTAGGCAGAGAGAAAAAGATGAGAGAGAGAGCGTATATTTTTCTTTGTGTTATTTTGTAGGCCTTCTGATTTTATGAATTAGTAAAAGAGCATACATATCCTTTCTATTCAAATAAGGATATTTCCTTATCCCTAAAGAATAGGAAAAAATTCCTAATTAATAGAGACCTATCAGATATTAATACGCTAATTTAAATTAAGTGTTCAAATATCTGATACGTATTCCGCTCATATTGGGCCACGCACCAATTATGGGCGCCTAATAAGACTTTCGGCCAAAAGTCCAACATCCTCCACTCGCACATAGTGTACAGAATATCTCTTATCATCGTCTTACCAATAATTGCATTCATACTTGGCTAATGAGCAGTGCGACCGTCGAGCCATCTGCAAAAGAAAGTTTGGGACTATACAAAATTTTATGAGGACCAGTATAGAATATCCCTTATATCTATATTTGGGAGCTATGCATAGACCCCTCTCGTTCTTATGTTCACAATTATACTGCTATATCAAGTAGCGATATAATTTGTCGATAGTAAACATAAAACTTTGACGTATTACTAAATAATCTTCCTTTGTCCTCGAATCAATTAGCTTTTGTCTAATTACTTTCCTAACAATGTCCCTTTAGGTCAAATCAACCATGACCATAGGAGACATGCCAAAGTAGCATACATCAAACCTCCGCTTTATGAAACAGTCAAAAGTCACATAGGGCACAATAAAGTATGAGATCAAAATAAGTATAATGGCCTATAAAGACTCACATAGTGAATAAGCAGGGATCCATTCTTTCACTTCTTTATGTTGGTTGCTTAAGCACATGTGGTATGAAACACATGTTACTGTGGGATACTCCTTTTTAAAAGGAATGTATACCTTATTCCTAAAATACTTTACAGATCTTAGTCCAGTCACTTTCAAGCGCCTGACTCGAATTATCTATATGCTCGCTTAATCTAGCACCATATTGAGTTTTGCATCTGATTATAGTTTATCCATAGTCGATCTTCTAAGATCTCATCTTGGCTCTTTCCAAGGCGACACTTAGTTCACAATCTTTGCACTACAAGTGAAGTGTCTCATCTTCGCTCGATGACTAGTGCTAAAGAAGATTTCTCATGCAAGAGAGAAAATCATTATTCGTTGGCCTACTTTAAACCAGTCATGATTTACATATGTGTGTATGCTAAAATTTAGATACCATGTCACAACAAAAAATGGACAAAGAAATATTCATTTCATAAAAGATATCCCGAGTAACAAATATCTGATAATAATCAAGTAAAAAAAACTATTCAACGAAATAAATTCATAATCTACACAGTCCCAAACTCCTAACATGGGTCTGGTAAGCCTATCGAGTAATAGGCTCAATCAATGGATCAGCAACTATGCGACTCGTAGAAATGTGCTTTAGGACCACCTCCTTCTACGCAACCATATCACGAATGAAATGATATCGAATTTCAATGTGTTTAGTTTTTCCAAGGTATTTTGGGTCCTTTACATAAGCCAATGCAGCCATGCTGTTATAATATATAGTAATAGGCTCTAAAGCACGTGTGCCAACTCCAAGTTGTGCAAGGAACCCCTTTAACTAAAGACCTTCTTGTACAGAGGCTGAGCAAGCAACATACTCTGATTCCATGGTGGATAATGCTATACAGGACTGCTTCTTGCTACTCCAAGATATGGCGCCATTGCTGAGCAAGAAAGCATAACCTGGAGTTGATTTGTGCTGATCTAGGTCACCACCCCAATCATCATCACTGTAGCCGATTAAGCGCAAATTCGACGCCTAATAGCAAAGCATGTAATCAACTGTTCTTTTGAGGAATCGAAGTCTTCTCTTTACTGCTTTCCAATGAGCGGGACCAGGATTCGACTGGAACCGGCTGACTAACCCAATGACATAGCAAATGTCAGACCGTGTACATATCATAACATACATCAAACTTCTAATAGCACTGGCATAGGGAACTCGGGCCATGTAGTCTTTTTTCTCTTGAGTTTTTGGACACATATCAAGGCTTAAGGCATCATTCTTTGTGATAGGAGTGTCAATGGATTTACAGTTTTGCATCTGAAGCTGTTCAAGTATTTTCCTAATGTAAGTCTGTTGAGACAAACTAAGGAATTTCTTCGAGCAGCCTCTAAGGATCTTAACTCTAAGCATATAACTCGCTTCACCCATATCTTTTGTCTCAAAGTTTTAGGATAACCACGCCTTGGTGGCGGCTATCATCTCCTTGTCATTTCCAGCTAAAAGTATGTCGACTACATACAATTAAACGATAAGAAAACTATTCTTGGCTAGTTTGATACACACACAGTGGTCTTCCTCAACCATCGTGAATCCATTAGAAATTATGACTCGATGAAATCTAAAGTACCACTGTCTAGATGATTACTTTAAACCATAAATGGAACGACGGAGCTTGCAAACTTTATGTTCTTGACCTTTTCTCTTAAAGCCCTTAGGTTGATCCATGTAGATCTCTTCATCTAGTTTTCCATTGAGAAATGTAGTTTTGATATCTATTTGGTAAATTTCTAGGTCCAAATGAGCGACAATAGCTAGAATTAGGCGAATTGAGGCAAACCTCACTACCGGTGAGAAGGTCTTCTCATAGTCAACACCGTCCTTCTGGGTGTAGCCTTTCACCATGAGTCATGCCTTGTACCTTTCTATGGATTTGTCTGCTTGGCGTTTGGCATTTGGAACCCATTTATTCTGAATAGTCTTTCACCCAAGTGGAAGATTTACTAAGTCCTAGGCTTGGTTTTTCTTTATGGATTCCATCTCTTCCATCATTGCAGCTTTCTATTTCTCAGAAACAAGAGATGAGAGAGCCTTTCGATAATTCTTAGGCTCGTCTTCATCCTGCGAAGCACACATGAATGCTTCCCCTTCAATCTCAAAATGATGATAAGGGACGCTTCTGGGTTGGCTCTTACGCAGTTGTGGATTTTGAGTACCAACATCTAGTGATACACTCTCACTATTAGGTATACTCTCACTAGGAATAGAGTCACTCTCGATTTCTGAAATTGAATTTAGAGCGCCTTCATTTGGTTCTTTAGTCTCGTATAGCTCCAGGTTTCTATCCACATCTCCTCTTCTTGGAAATTTCTCCTCGAGAAAATCTACATCTCGTGACTCAATTTCAGTTACACTTCAATCGGGTTGTTCACCAATCATCACATATCCCTTTGATTCATCAGAATATCTAATAAATATGCACTTGTGCACCCTTCGGCCTAACTTCCCATGCCTATGAGAAGTAGTGTGAACATACACCACTGAACCCCATGGGCACAAATGATCCAATTCGGGCCTTCGCCCTGTCCATCGCTCATAAGGGGTCGAAGGAACTGATTTCGAGGGTACTCAGTTAAGGATGTAGGCAGCAGTCAATAAAGCATCCCTCTAGAAAGACATTGGGAGGTTTGCTTGCACCATCATCGACCTAACCATTTCTAGTAACGTACGATTCCTTCTCTCTGCTACACTATTTTGCTGCGGAATACCAGGAATTATTAGCTATCGAAGAATATTTTTTCATCACACAATTTTTTGAATTGCTTAGATAGATACTCGTGATCACGATCTATCTTGAGAGTCTTGATATTTTTCTCTGTTTGATTCTCAACCAAGTTCATAAATCGTCTAGAGCATTCCAATGCTTCTGAGTTATGGGAGATCAAATAGATATGACTGTAGTGCGTAAAGTCATCTATGAAGGTGATGAAGTAGATGGCACTGTGTCTTGCCCTCACGTTCATTGGTTCACAAATGTCAGAATGTACTAGCTGTAGAGGAATCGTTGCACGTGTGGCTTTTCCAAAAAAGTTTCTAGTTGACTTTCCCGCCAAATAATTTTCACAAGTGGGCAAGTTAATTTTAGCGAGTTATCCTAAGAGACCATCTCTGGCTAACCTATTCATTCTATCTTGCCCTACATGGCCTAGTCTAGCATGCCATATGACAGAATCAACATCATTTGCAGTATTCATATAAGAGACGGCATTGTCATTATTATATGAATAAATAACATCCAATATAACAAAACCATCCATGAAAAAACTACAACCATAAAAATTTGTTCCCAATTAAATATCACAACAATAAAAATTTGTTTCCAAAATAAATATCATAACCAGTACTGCACAAATTAAAAGTAAAACCCAACTTAAGCAAACAATCAACGGATACAAGGTTTTGTCGAACTTTCAGAGCATGAAGAACGTCATGGAGCAATAAAATGTGACCCCTACGCAATTCCAGCTTGTAAATGCCAATGCCTAACACTTACATGTTGGCTTCATTCCCCATATAGATCCTCAACTCCCCTTCAGAATTTGATGATACTCTAGGAACCCAACTCAATCCCTCGTGATGTATTCAGTCGCTCTTGAATCTCGGCTCAGTGCAATAACGAGCGAAGTGTCTCTCCTTATCACAGTTGTATCATTTGCCATTCTTATAATTTTCACCGCATTTGCCTCTCTTGCTAGGGTGGTCTTTGCCTTTTTCGGCCTGAGTCCATTACAAGAGTCACTCCTAGGAGCTTGATTCTTGTGGTTGGCCACTCTTGGCCAGCATTGGTTATTTGCCACATAGGCGCTTCCAGGGTTTGAGTCTTTGCTTAGTTTGGCAACTTCTAAGCGCTCAAATTCATGTTCAAGATGGCAAGACAGGTCATCAAAAGTTTTGATGTTCTCACTATGAGTCATAGTGATGACTAAAGGCTCCTACGAAGGTGCTAAGGAACGAATTCTCGCTTAGATCTGTTGCTCTTCAGATCGAGGGTGGCTAGCTGCTTTCTGTCACACCCCGATTCACATGCATGCTTACATGTTATATGAAATAGAGCATTCTCTAGTTCTAAGTTATGTAGAGGAGTTAAGTTGGCCAATGAAGAGCTTAATACTTTTATAAGTTCATAAAGATCTTAGTAAAAGGGATTTCACATTTTACGAGATAGACTTTTGCTGTTAGGTTTTATACAATTGAAATGAGTTAAGCAACTGGCTGAGGTACTTAGGAGTGTAAAATTTTGATGATAGACAATATGATGAAAGAAAATATTTTTGACGATAACTGACAGTTAAGTTTCCAACAAACTAGAATAGATAAGCTGCTGACGGAAGAGACAAGATTATTTCTGATGTTGTGATCAATTTCTAGGGAGAAGTTAGTATTTTTCGATTTTCATACTAGATAGTTCTATAAATGTGATGCCCAAGATTCTCAAATGCATAATAAGCCAATAATAAACATGTTCATATTGCATAATAGATATATCATGAAGCTAGTGTCAATTTTACGGTAAATTGCTTAAGCTGATTGTTAAATACTTTCGATATATATTATTATGCTAATAATTGCTGAAGTGATCCTATGCAGTGTAAAGGCTCAATACCCTCAGAGAGAGATCTAGGTGTATGAAAAGAACGAAGAATATATTCATGAATAGAAATACCATACGCACATACATTAAGATAATGTTGGTTGACAACTAGGTCAAATAGTAGTTTTTCGGTAAAATACAATTTTCACGCACTTCGGAGCCAAATTCACTGTGTGTTTAACACGTCAAATAGGCTTAATTTAATGTCTAGGACTCATTTATAGCATTTTATTTGTCGGCTCCAGGTAAGCACAGGATGGCATTCCAGACACTAATTCGTATTTAGTTGCACTAAGCTAGCTTAGATTAAGCTTAATCGCGTAATGTCGTTTTTGTGCATTCTAATGATTAAGTGCTAATACTATGTTTGCCATGTTAATTGGAGTGTAATTGACTTTGTTTTTATGTTTAATGATTGGTTTTGGGGCTAGGTTCCACCAAATTACAATAAGATTGGCCATATAGGATCATAAGTCAAAGTATGACTAGTTTTCACTTCCTAAGCTAGGATTCAACAACTTTGGCTACATTTGGGTGTATAGGAGTGATCAGCAACATGGTGACTATGCTGAGGATGATTTAGAGTTGGACACATGGAAAGCAATGAGCAAAATACCTAAAATACCCTTAAGAACTTAAGTTATGCCATTTCTTAGTCATTAAGTATCACTTTTAGACCAAATCTGGTCATTTTCATTCTCTTTCTCTCCAGTCACGACCTGAGCCTCTCCAATACCTTTCTACACTTCTCTCAGGTCCCCTTATCCATATCCAAGAGTTTCCAAGTGGTAGAAGTCAATTTGGAGCTCTGGAAAGTAAGCTAGACCAAAACTAGTCAAGGTAACTGTACTAAGTTCTCCTTTCTACGTCTTGTCCTTTAATTTCAATTCTCTACTTGTTCCCACTTAAATATTGGTTTCATCAGGTCCTCTTAAGTTAAAAAATCCATTTCTAAGCCTTGGGAATCAGTTTGGTAGAGATAGAAGGCAAGAAGACTAGCAAAGACTCAAACTAGTCAAGGTGAGATTTTTGTTGGATTTTGAATTTGTAGTGAATTTTCTTTACTTTAGCTCTTAAACCAAAGCTATTATTTGATGAATGATGGTTCTAGGAACCCTTATATATTGCTGAAAACATAAAATTTAAGTGGAGGATTAAATTTAGACCTAAAGCCCCAAAGTTTACCATTTATGGACTTAGGTATTTTTATGTGTAATAGATTAAGTTTTCTATATTTGTGACGTGATTTCTTAAGCTTGGAGTGTCTATTTTATTGATCCTATTGTTTATTTCATTCATTTGGTGGCTGGTTGTGATGGCACATAAGGGTAAAAGTGGTTTAAACTTTGTCCAAATGGAAAGGAATTCAAGTGCACTCATGTTGTACCGAAAGATCCTATTTGATGTGTATATATGGGAATTGGATGTTAATTATTATTGCAGGTCTAAAACAATTATTTTAATCATGTGGAAATGTCCTAAAAATAGGGAAGGTGCTGTCCAAATGTTTTTAAAATGAAATGGCACTATTTAGGAGCAAATGGACTAGTTTTACAAAATTATGTGCCATTTTGGATCATTTTGTGTTAATGAACTAGCATTCAAATTTTAATACTTTTGAACACTTTTTAACGCTAGTTATTGATTGTCAAATGCCTTAGGTGATTTATATACTTCCGAGCTATTTTAAGATCAAGTTTCTTAATTTGGTGAAAGTTGTCATTTCAGTCTTGTTCAAGTATTTTAATGCATTCTTTTTGTAAAATGTGTATCGTGAATAATAGTAATTTATAACAGGTGATTAGCACACTAATCTCTAGAGGATATTGACCCTTTTCACAATTCATTTCTATTCAGGACACGAGGTAAGTAAAGTACTCAACTGCAACACAAGAATTATGTGCTATGTGGGTATCTATTATGTTATTATGCTTTGCATTTTGTTTATGAGCATGAACATTGGCATTTCGATTTTAATATACATGGTTGGCATTTCTAATGTGGCATTATCCAATACATAATGAGGCCATGCATATTATATAGAGAAGTTTAAGATAGGTGACAGGTTTTCAAAATGCCATAGTATTATTGTGCAAAGCCAAGTTTATCACAGAAAGGTTAATACTAGGTAACTTTCAGAAGGTTTTGTGTCACTGTTACGGGGAAGCGGGATAAATATGTGCAGTTTCAGAGTGATAGCCTCAAGAAAAGGGCAAGTCTGACGGGATTAGTCAGAAAGTTTGCCATAATATTCCTCCTCCAAGGTATATAATAGATTGTACTATAGTTTTGGGCCGCCTTATCTCTTGAGCTCGATAGGGCAACGATGGAATAAGGTTAGTAACAGGCCCTACTGT
The DNA here is from genome assembly GCA_002914845.1 of Trema orientale. Classification (NCBI taxonomy): domain Eukaryota; kingdom Viridiplantae; phylum Streptophyta; class Magnoliopsida; order Rosales; family Cannabaceae; genus Trema; species Trema orientale. The sequence continues at coordinate 81,055 of JXTC01000648.1, forward strand.
GGTGGGAGCCGGCCGGAGGAGAGCCCATGGGATATTATCAGCTAAGAAAGTCCTGCAGGCGCAGTGCCAAACCGGATAGTGTACATAAGACAGGGGGACAAAAAGGAAAATATTATACCAATATGCCTAAGCAAGCATGATCATGCATTTCATATATGTCTTTAGGCGCCATTTGATCCATTGCTTTACTTACTGAGCTGTAGCTCATTGTAGTCTTGTGTTGCAGGTAATGATTGAGATGATAGCATGAGCTTGTGAGCTGGATTAGAGACCCAACCTTGGTATTGTATATATGGATATTTTGACCACATGTGGGGGGGCCTAGTTTGTGTTTTTTTTTTTTAGGGATGTTTTATAGTCTCTCAATGAAGTTATTTTTAGTTCATTTCTTTTGGAATCTATCACTAGCTTTCGTTTTGTAATATATGCACATACTGATATAAGCTATGTTTATAAATAAAGTTATCTATCCACAGAATTTTAAAAAAAATAAAAAGTTTAAATTTGCCCGTACTTCTAGAACAATAATTATAGGATTATTTTTCAAGAGTAGCGCCTTGTAAATAGAAAGTTAACAAATTTCCACTAGTAGTAGGTGGATAACGAGGGCATTACACTTTCAGTTCGCGAATCATTGATGACATTGCTCTAAGATGCTGCTTCATTGTATAGCTCGGGTACATATTATAGGAGACAAACCTAGTATTCAGCGCACGAAGTCTGGTAGCGGATATCCCACTAAATTTCAACTTCAAGGCACCTCACATCTCCTGCGCAATGGCATGCTCTTCAAACTCGTGGATCAAGTCATTGTACATGCTGCTCAGCATGGTAAAACGCGCACAATGGTCTTTCTTAAGCCAAGTCTGATAGGCTTCTCGATTGTGACGTTGTTGATCAGTGTTGCCATCCTCAAGTGTGGGCATTGTCTGGGTCAAGGTTTTCAAAACCTCTTGCTCATCGAGAATATATTAGATTTTTCGGTACTAAATATCATAATTGTCACCATCCAATTTCTCTCCCTTATTCAAATCAGCCACTATGCTCTTAGAAGTCATCTACTCATGCGCATAAAGGATAAACAAATAATTAAGCACACCACACATAATTATTTTGCAGCAAAAATTTCATACTAATCTAAATAATTCTCACTAGACACAAAATCGAAAAATTACAACGCTCATAATCATCTCCTATATCTAGGTTTATTATTAAGATTAAATCTAAACTTTGCGTAAAATGTGTATAGGAGAATAATTAATTCTACAACTATACTCCCATTAAAATGTGATATTCCTAGCATGTTTCTAATATACATATCACATAATTATGTGCAAAAATAAGCATGTAAATGCAATTAAATAAATTAAGCTTCATTTAAAATAATTGCAAATTAATTAAATCATAACATGCTTAGTATGACAATATTAAATAGTGCTATAAATAAATAAGCAACTAATTATATTACAAATATTGTCATTCAAATTTATACATGCATATTTATTCATAAAAAAATTGCACATGTACATATTCAACCAAAAAAAAAAAACACATAATAATGTCACATATTATTTTCGAAAAACATATATTTCTTTTTTAATTCTCACCAAAAAAATTTGTATTTTTTTAATTAAGTCCGAAAAAGGAAATATTTTTTGGAAACCTTTTTTTATAATTCAGCAACCTTTTTTTAATTATTATTAAAAAATTAACAAAAAACAATGGGCCAGGGGCCCGAGCTGGCCAGATGCGGCTCAAGGCATGCGCCTGGGCCACTGGGCCATGGGCCAGGCACGCTTGGGTGTGGCCCAGTGGCTGGGAGCCACGTTCCCCATGTGACACCTTTCGTGGTCTGTGCCGAATTAAATCGGCCACCATCATGCTCCTAAAATCGCCATTGTCATGATGCTATACCTCGTGACTTCCAACTCTGCCATTACAGTAGCGAGTGAGAGACACTCTCTCCCAGAGAGAGAGTATGATTCGTAACTTATGTTGCTAAATTAAGAAAAATATATACGGATATGACATACAATTCAAAAAATCATATCTCTGAAAATAAAATTCGAAAAAATACATATTATATATGGTAAGAAAGCTAATTTCATATAGATTTTGAAAAATCAAAATCAAGTCCGATTAGGTAACGACATGATCGGAATAAGCAGTCAAACTTTCTAGTAAAACAATTTTGACTCAAAAAATCTTTTAAACTATACATCAAATGATTTCCAAATTTTTATAGTAGAACATATAGAAAATAATCTACCACATATTAAAAAATCATGGCTAAATAATATGTGACCTAGATGAGCACAAATCAACTTCAAGTTATACTTTCTTGCCCAGTAATGGCATCATATCTTGGAGTAGCAAGAAACAGTCCTGCATAGTATTATCTACCATGGAATCAGAGTATGTTGCTTGCTTAGCCGCTGTACAAGAAGGTATTTGGTTAAAGAGATTCTTTGCACAACTTAGAGTTGGCACACATGCTTTAGAGCTTGTTATTATATATTGTGACAGCATGGCTACATTGGCTTATACAAAGGACCCAAAATACTATAGAAAAAACAAACACATTGATATTCGTTACCATTTCATTCGTGATATGGTTGCATAGTTAGACGTGGTCCTGAAGCACATTTCTGCGAGTCACATGGTTGTTGATCCATTGACTAAACCTGTTGCTCGAGAGGCTTACCAGACCCATGTTAGGAGGTTGGTATCTGAGCGGTGATTGGTAGGCTCCATTCTCCATTAAAAAATCACGGCTAAATAATATGCAGAACTATATAAACCAAAAATATGGCATATAAAGGATGTTTTCGATTTAAGAGTTCATATACCTCCCTCCTTAGCCTTTTTTTTCCTAACGGAGAATAGAGCCCACTAATCGTCGATCTGATACCAATGTCGGAAACATGGGTGACTGTAGTTCAGATTGAATCCTCAAACCTACTGCTAGTATAGGAATTACTTTAGTGCCTCACGTCCAGTGTAGAAAGACTCCTCGTTGAATACTCGTGGTTAATGGCATTACTAAAATAACCACCACAGATTCCACCACTCAACAGCACTCACTGGAATTGTTTAGGAAGAAAGAAAGCGATGAGATAGAGAGAGCATATATTTTTCTCTGTGTTATTTTTCAGGCCATCTGATTTTATGAATTAGTAAGAGAGCGTACGAATCCTTTCTATTCAACTAAAGAATTCCCTTATCCCTAAAAAATAGGAAAAAATCTCTAATTAATAGAGACCTATCAGTTATTAATATGCTGATTCAAATTAAGCGTTCAAATATCTTATCTAACATGTATTCCACTCATATTGGGCCCAACATCAATTATGGGCACCTAATAGGACTTTGGGCTAAAAGTCCAATGCTGGACCACCCTTTGAACGTAGTTTATCAGGAGATAACTGAACCAAGTAAAAATATCTTTTGTCATTTTTACTATTTCTGCACTACCACCTCACGAAACTAATTAGAAAATTAATTCTATTCGGTAGTACTTGATTAACGGACCTAACAATATAAGTAACATTTCAACAAAAGGGCGGATAATGGTAAGTTTTATAGGAAGTACTAGCTTTGCCTAGATTACTATTATCTTTTGGGTGATTTCACTATATTCTAAGTTTCCATTTAATCATCAAATTCTTTATTTAGCAGTGTATTGTGTTTTTCAGCTGAAGATATGTTATTCTCACATGGAAACTTTCAGAGAAAATTAACATCCATTCATTATTGTATTCACATTGCTAATTCCCTTTTTCTTATCATCTTCACATGTACTTAATAGGTTACGCGGCTTGATTTATACATGCTTATTCAAAGATCTACCAGGATTACCACCTAATAGAGAAATAGAGTTTGTAGTACAAATTCTATTTCTGAGGAAGCAGAGTTGAAGGTACAATTACAGGAGCTTTTGGACAAGGGTTTCATATGCCCAAGCTTTTCACAATGGGGCGCTCCAGTTTTGTTTGTGAAGAAGAAAGATGGGACTATGAGGCTTTGTATCGATTATAGAGCGCTAAATAAAGTCACAATCAAGAATAAGTTTCCTCTCCCTAGAATTGATGATTTGTTTGATTAGTTACAAGGAGCTTCAGTGTTTTCTAAGATTAACCTAAGATCAGGATACCATCAACTAAAGATTAAAGAAGAAGATATTCTTAAGACAGCTTTTAGAACGAGATACGAGCACTATGGGTTCTTAGTAATGCCCTTCGGAAGGATTTCTTAGACAGTTTTGTTATAGTATTCATCGATGATATTTTGATATACTCGCACTCAAGGGAGGAGCACATACAGCATTTGAGAATAGTGTTAAGGATCCTAAAGAAAAGTAGTTATATGCAAAGTTTAAGAAGTGTGAGTTCCGGTTGGAGAAAGTTATTTTCCTTGGTCACTTAGTATTTGGAAATGGTATTTCTGTGGACCCGACAAAGGTTGAAGCTATAAGTAATTGGTCAAGACCTATAAATATTTCAGAGATTCGTAGTTTCTTGGGATTAGCTTGTTACTATAGAAGGTTCGTAGAAGGATTTTCTAAGTTGGCTTCACCATTGACTTAGTTGACTAAAAAAACGCGAAATTTCATTTGAATGATGATTGTGAAAAGATTTTTCAAGAGTTAATACATCGTTTGGTCGCAGTTCCTATACTTCCTATACCCACTGGATCAGGAGGATTTGTTGTCTATAGTGATACCTCAAAGAATGGACAAGGCTGTGTTTTGATGCAAAATGGTAAGGTGATCACCTATTCTTCTAGGTAACTGAAAGAATACGAAAAGAAATATCCTACTCATGATTTTGAGCTGGTAGTAGTAGTTTTTGCACTGAAGATTTGGAGATATTATTTTTATGGAGAAAGTTGTTGAATCTACATAGACCATAAAAGTCTCAAGTATTTCTTTACCCAAAAGGAACTGAATATGAGACGGAGAAGACGGCTTGAACTGGTAAAAGATTATGACTGTGAGATTATCTATCATCTAGGAAAAGCTAATATAGTTACAGATGCTCTAAGTAGAGAGTCATTATCTGCTATGTCACTTAAGTATGTTGATATGAAACATCTCTTAATAGATTTACATAAATTACAATTAGAGATTGTGCCTACAGATTTAACAGAAAGATTGGTAGCTCTTACTCTTCAATGGATGATTTTAGAGAGAATCAAATAAGACCAGAATACGGATCCCTCTTTGGTGAACATAAAGAGTAAGATAGAATCCAAAAAAGAGGTGGCCTTCTAGATTTCTAGTGATGGTGTAATTAGATATGGAAATAGATTGTGCGTGCCTGGTTGAATTGTTAGAAAGGAGATATTAACAGAAGCTCATACCATTCCCTACTCTGTGCATCCTGATACTACAAAGATGTATAAAGACTTAAAGATGCATTACCGGTGGCCTGGTATGAAGAAAGATGTAGTTGAGTTTGTAGAGAAGTGTCTCACGTGCCAACAAGTCAAAGCTGAACATCAAAGACCTGTTGGGAAATTAAAGCCTTTGAACATACCCCAATGGAAATGGGAAGAGATTGCTATAGATCTTGTTGTTGGACTTCTTAAGACAAAAAAAGGACATGATCCTATTTGCATGATTGTGGATAGATATACCAACTTAGCTCATTTCCTTCTAGTTAGAATAACCTATAACTTGAACCAGTTTGCTCGGTTATATTTTCAAGAGAATGTGAGATTACATGGTATTACAAAAGTTATCATTTTTGACTGAGATTCTAGATTTACCTCAAAATTTTCAAGAGGCAACCAGTAAAAAATTGGCATTTAGTACAGCTTTTTATCCTTAAACTGATAGGCAAGCAGAGAGAATTATACAGACCCTTGAAGATATACTCAGAGCTTGTGTATTGGATTTCCATGGATCTTGGAGCAAATACTTGCCACTTATAGAATTTCCTTACAATAATAATTACCAAGTTTTCATTGAAATGCCCCTATATGAAGCATTATATGGAAGAAAGTATAGATCTTCTATTCATTGGGATGAGATGGGAGAGAGAAAATTTCTTGGTCCAGAATTGATAAGAGAGACAAATGAGGCAGCAGAAAAGTTTTGAAAAAGGATATTAGCTGCTCAAAGTAGACAGAAACATTATTCAGATCCTCAGAGAAGAAAATTAGAATTTAGCCTTAGAGATAAAATATTCTTGAAAATTGCTCCCATAAAAGGAATAATGAGATTTGGGAAGAAAAGAAAACTCAGTCCCAGATATGCAGGTCCTTTTGAGATATTGAACAAAGATGGAGATCTTGCCTATAGACTCGCTTTGCCACCTTCATTGTCGAACGTACACAATGTATTTGTTGGTTGAAATGTGCAACTATAAAATCATACTCACACACTCCCGTGCAAGTACACACGTTCACAAGTAATATAGATTTAGGAGTTAAGAGTGTCAAACCCATAGAGATTGATTTCTAATTCAATGCCAAGTATTAAAATTATCTCAATTCTAACTTTATCCAAACAATCGAAATATGGATTTTTGGGAAGTAAAATAATGCAACTAAGCTAGCATGCAAAATGAATAAGAGATAAACAATAAGAAAAATGTCTAGGTTTACTAATTCCCTAACCATTCTTTAGACACACGGTATCCTAATTCCTCTCTTACATTAATTTATCGACCAGAGTTGTCAACTGAAAATTCAAATGTATTCACAAGCTCCTTTCCAAGACATAAGTGAAAATACCTAGACAAACTAATATGTTACTCCTAACGTAAATTGACTAGATTCATTATGTTTTGTAATTCTTAAAGAGGTTGCACAAGTCACGTAAGTATATTCCTATCCTATGCAAACTTACCCAAAACTAAGTAATCTCATGTTATTTCATCTAAGTCCAAATTTCTAATCCCCTTTCCAAGCTCGTAGAAATTTCACTCAACAATCTATTTAGTAGTCAATTAAATAGAAGCAATAAACATAAGATAAAAAAAATAACTCAACAATGGATTTGATTAATGAAAGTAGAGAAATAAATAAATATAAGATACTAGGATAGTTCACACAATAAAACTAGACAAAAAAATATTTAGTTCATAATATTAATTGAAAACAATAACATTATAATACAATGAATTCAAGAAATACAAAATCAAAGAGAGAGGAGTTATATATTTCCCCCTTATAAAAGCTTGAAGGTGTTCATGGAGGTTGTCCATCTCCCCTCCAAACTTGGTTTTTGCTCTCTTGAATCCTCCCTCAGAGATTTACTCTTAATAATATCACTCTCTAAATATGAAAAATACAAAGCAAAACTCACAAGAAAATGAAGAAAAGATGGTATGAACAAAGGGTGGTATTCATGTTGTGTAGGAAATCAAGAAACATAGTATTGGAACTTATCTTCTTCTTCTTCCTCTTCTTCTTCTTCTCCTTCCATAGCTGCCTCCATCCCTTTCTCTCTATTCCAACATGCCTCTTTGAACCCCAAAGATACGGTTTTAAAGAGGAGGTTCGTGCAAACCTAAGGCAGACTAAATTTGGACTCTTGGATCATCAAAAAGTTGATCTCGCCCATCAATTATTGACTCAGGACATAGAGAGTGGCACCACAGCGCCATTTTTAGTGCTGTGGCGCCAAAAGTTCCCGAGACCTGGCACTGCGGTGCCACTTTTTGGCGCCCCAGCGCCACTTTCTTGCTGGTTTGATGCCTTGACTTTCCGGATGCGCCATTTCTTCGTTTGACCTCTAATTTGCTTCATTTTCATTGCGTTACGACCGTATCGGATTGAACTTCAATTCTAATGCTTAAAAGATCCATTTGTGAGGCAAAAATTCGTCTCACATTGCATCAAACACCTTCCTGTGTACACAAACACACAAAACATCACAACAACAAGGAAAATAATTGAAACAACTTAAAATAAATAAGAATATAGCAAAACTTAAGTTATAATAGCGCTAGATAACTCTAATTTTGTGGAGTTAACAGTATTTTATGTCTCTATGTTAAGGAGGTATATTTCAAATCCTTCACATGTTTTGAATTATGAGCAACTAGAATTAAGTCGAGACGTGAGTTACAAGAAAAAACCAATGAAGTTTTGGGATACAAAAGAAAAGAAACTTAGAAACAAGAATATCCCTTTAGTCAAAGTGCTGTGGTAGAACCATGGAGTAGAAGAGGCCACATGGGAAAGAGAAGAAGAGATGAAAACTAAGTATCCAAACTTATTTGGGTAAGCAAATTGTAAGGATGAAATTTTATAAGAAGGGGAGAATTATGGTGCCCAAGATTCTTACATACATTCTAAGCTAATAATAAATATGTTTCAATTGCATATTAGGCATCTAGAAGTCATTAATACTAATTTTGTAATAACATATTCATTCCTTATATTGTTTGCTTTTACATACATGTTATTTTACTAATAATTGTCAAAATGTCCCGATGTAGTGTAAAGGTTCAATATCCTCAGAGATATAGAGAGAGAGAGAGCTTGGTGTGCTAAAAGAACAATGAAGATATTTATGAAAGCAATACTATGTGCACATGCATTAAGAACATACTTGTTGATAACTTTGTCTAATAGTAATTTTTCGGTAAAATGCATTTTTTACGCATTTCGGAGTCAAATTCACTGTGTTTAACACGTCAATTAGCTTTAATTCAATATCTAGAACTCATTTATAGCATTTTATTTGTTGGCTCCAGGTAAGCACGAGGTGGCATTCATGACACGAATTTGTGTTTTATTGCACTAAGCTAGCTTAGATTCAGCTTAATCGCACAATGTTATTTTTGTGCATTCTAATTATTAAGTGCTAATACTATGTTTGCATTATTAATTGGAGTCTAATTGACTTATTTTTATGTTTAATGATTATTTGTTGGGCTAGGTTCTACCAGATTACAATAAAACCTATCACATGGGATCGTAAGTCAAAGTATGACTAGTTTTCACTTTCTAAGTTAGGATTCACCAACTTTGTCTACACTTGGGTGTACAAGAGTGACCAGCAATGTGGTGACTATGCTAAAGATATTTCAGAGCTGGACACATGGAAAATAATGTACAAAATATCCAAAATAACCCTCAGAATTTAAGTCATGTCTTTTCTTAGCCATTAAGTGTTGATTCTGGACCAAATCTGGCCATTTTCTTTCTCTTTCTCTCCAGCAACAACCTGAACCTCTCTAGTACCTTTCTACACTTCTCTCCATCCCTCTTAGTCATATCCAAGAGTTTTCAACTGGTAAAACTCAAGTTGGAGCTCTAGAAAGCGAGATAGATACAAACTAGTCAAGGTAATTCTACTTGTTCTTCCTAGGTCTTGTTTTTTAATTTCAATTCTCCACTTATTCCCACTTAAATAATTGTTCTGTTAGGATCCCTTGAGTCCTAAAATCTATTTCTAAGCCTTGGGAATCAGTTTGGTAGAGGTAGAAGGCAAGAGATTCAGCAAAAGTTTGAACTAGCCAAGGTGAGGTTTATGTAGGATTTTAAATTTGTAGTTAATTTCTTTTATTTCAGCTCCAAAATCAAAGCTATTATTTTACGAATAATGGTCCTAGAAACCCTTATATATTGCTGAAAACATAGAATTTAAGTAGAAAATTAAAGTTAGATCTAAGGCCCCAAAGTTTGCTATTTATGGATTTAAGTATTTTCATACATAGTATATTCAGTTTTCTATATTTGTAATTTATAATTTGATTTCCTAAACTTGGAGTACATATTTTATTGATCCTATTATTTATTACACCCATTTGGTAGCTGGTTGTGATGACACACAAGTATAAAACTGGTTTTAAACCTTGTCCAAATCAAAAGGAATTCAAGTGTACTTAGGTTGTTCTAACTGGTCCTCTTTGACGTGTATATGTAGGAATTGGCTTGTTGATTTTTATTGCAGATCTTAAACCATAATTTAAAAGATTTGGGGTGTCCTAAAAATAGGGGAGGTGCTGTCCAAATATTTTTAAAACCAAATGGTACCATCTAGAAGCAAATGAGCTAGTTTGCCATTCTGGATCATTTTTGTACTAATAAACTAGCATTCATATTTTGATACTTTTAAATAGTTTTTAGTGCCAGTTATTTACTGCTAAGTACCTCCAATGATTTGTATACTTTCGGGTTCTTTTATGATCAAGTTTTTAAATTTGGTAAAAGTTGTGATTTCGGTCTTGTTCAAGTATCTTGGTGCATTCATTTTTGTAAAATATGCATCTTGAATAAAAGAAATTCATGACAGATGATTGGCATACTAATCTCTAGAGGATATTGACCCTTTCCATTATCAATTTCAATTTAAGATACGCGGTAGGTGAGGATTTATTTTACCTACATCACAAGAACAGTAGTAGATACAAGAGGTTTTCTTACATGCTCATGTGTATTATATTAATTATATGTTATTCATATGGTTATTGTAAAGTTTACGAAAGACATAAGCATGGCATAATCATTTAAGCACGATTTTCGAAGAAGTGAAGTCTTCCATGGATTGGATTTAAAGTAGTACCATTATACGGAAGTTTTACGAGATATGTTTTAAGTACATTGTTTAGTCTATCTGCGTTGGGTAGGTATAGTTTGCACAGACATCCTTTCCACATAGGTGGGCATGGCTTACCGTCTGACGGGACTGAGTATTATACTATGAGATTTATTAGGTGCATTACGTAGTTGGTCTGTGTTGGGTAGATATGGTTCGCATTGGACATGTGCTTCCTTCCCGCATAGGTGCGACTGCTGCGACTTTGCAATGTACTCAAAGATCCTATAAAAAATGTTGTCTAAGAAAAGTGCATCAAAATGAAAAGTTATGAAAGAAAGAGTACAATGGAAACTTAATGAGATTTTAAAACATACATAAGCGTGTATAGTTTTTACTTACTGAGCTTTAGCTCATTTTAGTCTTGTGATGCCGATGAGGAGGCACATTTTGGTGTTGATTAGTTGGTTACCTGGCTTGCCTTTTGTCACCATGATCTTATAGATGTAGACGAGCTTGACCTATGGGTGACGTTTTTGTATTACGACATTTTGGGTGTGACAAAAATACTACTGCTGATGGCAAAATAGACTGATGAAAATCTCTTTTAACTGTACATGTTGTAAAGATACTTTCAACAAAAGAATGCCATGTAGTTGCTTTTCTTCAAAGGTTTTGAAAAGTTCAAATTTGCCCACCTTTTTATAAAACTAATGATATGGTTTACGAAAGAATAATATTTCACAGTTTGACTGTATATAACAATATAGTTAAATTAGGAGGTGTTACAGGGAATACTCTGATAGGGGTATGATACTACAACAAAATTCCCATTAGGAGATAGGGTCACATACAGAATCAATTACAATTTTCATTAAAAAAGTTATCTAAAACTCGTTTAAAAAATGTGGGCGATACTTTTTGTAAAAAAAAACAGATATCTTAGGTCGACCTCGTATTCGCCTTAAAAAAAAAACCCGTATTCTCTGTATCTCACTTCCTCTTCTTCTCGCAAATCAAAGAGCTACCCTTTTTCCCCATCCTTCTCTCTTTTTTCTCCCTCTCTCTCAAAGTCGATCTCATCTGAAAAAATCGATCGTGACCTTGTCTTCCGCTCGTTGGTGATTCCATCTATCCTTATGTTGGTGTTTAATCTCACCCAAAGCATCACACCCTAGGTAAGTTCTTTTGTTTAATTAGGGTTTTTTGTTTTCTGTTTAATGGTTCAAAAGTGAAAGACCTAATGCCCTACACATCTTCACCTTCTGTTTTGAGATATCTTCCTTCTCCCTCTGCCCTTCATCAGTGAATCTCTGTCATCAAGCAATACCACTTCTGTTTGTTTGTGCTTTCTCAAAATATGGCATTACGGGAGATCAAGAACTAACTACTAACCCGATCGCTCTATGATGACGGGCTCAGGGTCAGCGAAGATGGCACCGTGTTGATCGACTGCGAGCAAGCCCAGAGGTGAGCGTAAGGGTTAGAGCTTTAGGATTTAAAGAGAGGGCAAAGGTGGAGAAGTTGTCCTTCTAACTTCAGCTGCTGAGTTGCTAGTATTACGAAAATGGTGAGTTTAATTGATATCAAAAAATCTACGGATTGTATGAAAATTATATGAAAATTTGGACAACAGATTATACGAAAATTGTGTTCTACAGATTGTATAGATTATTGATTTTTTGTTCTCTTTGTGGATGCTTCTTACTATGTTGATAATTTCTACATGAGATTCTTGGACTAGGGAACTCAAGCTCGCCAAAAGAGGTTTGCAACCAAAACAAAAAATGGAAAACAAGAAGAAACAGATTGTTTCCCTATTCTATTCTCTTTTTTTGGTACTAAAATTACTGTCTGGGTAATTGTTTAGAGAGAAAATTTAGATATAATTGAGATTATAAAGTATGTTTCTCATGTTTTTGATTAGGTGTTGATTTATTAATGTCAACAAAATTTGATTCCAAACTTTTATCTGTTTCTTTTTCTTCTATTCTTTTTTTAGGAATTTACAATTGGTCTACAGTATTTTACACATATGGGTGTTCCTTTTGTAGAGCAGGTCGATGTGGCAGTTCAGGCTCCATGGACCAGTGGTGTGCGTTTGCTTTGTGTAATATGTAATATGATTTAATGTGTGCACAAAGTGAATAATCGCAAGTGAATGATGTCTTTAACAAGTAATAATGTGGGAAGTAGATTGTCGTACCACAGGAATTATTATTTTCACTTATACTAATTACTATGATATTTATGACTTAATTTTATCTAAGTTAACACAATTTCCAATAAAAGGGATAGTAAAGAAAACAAATAAATGCAAACAACAATTAAACAATTAGTCAAGAATAAAGAAAATAATAAATGCTAAAAGAAATAAATGAAATTAGATGACTTCAAGGTACTAATTAAGGAAGAAACTAAAGTTAATTAGCCTAGAGGGTTGATTTCACCAAGTTATTCCCTATGCCTTTCAATTCTACTTAATTTCTATTCAATTTCTATTGATTTGTAAGCTAGAACCTAAATTGTACCTACCCACTCTCTCAAGTGCTAAATAGATGTCCCTAATTTCTAATCTCAATATCTCTATTCCAAATCAGGAGAAAAAAAGGATTCATTAGGCTGAAGGTTCTATTAAGAGATACTTCATAAACTCTCTAGGTTCTCTCAAACTCGATTGAGTCTATATTGTGTTATCTTTGGTCTAAATCTAGAAATCCCTTTCTCAGGTGCCAATTTCAAGATACCCATTCATTCAATTAGAGGCAAATTGATTGAAAGCATTAATAATTAAATAACACAAACAAATCATGAGAAATATCAAAGAAAATTCATTGGAATTAAGACATAGGTGCAAGCGAGGCTTAAATCAATTCTCTAGATACAAAATTAGTTTATAGTTGAAATAAACAAAAATAAACTAAAAATTGTTGACATCATAAAGAAAAGAGAAGGAAGCAGTCTATTGATTTGATGAGAATCCCCAAAGTTGTCTTCCTCCTTCCTCCTTCTTGATCTTCCCTTGATTTCTCCTTTGTACAACCCTTTTTAGGCTCCAAAAGTCCCTAAATCTCTCTTGGGATCCATCCTATATAGTCCTATGGTGGCTACGGTATCAAAAGAGGTAAAAAAAGGGCCCAAAAAAGTTGACGTGGTAGGCCAAGGGTGCCATGGTGCCACACAACAGGCACCATGGCACTTGTTCGAAGCATATACATTGCAAACAGTGGCGATTGGCACTGCAGTACCCGTTCGTTTCTGACACAGCACCGCGGCGCTCTAGTAGTGGCACCTCAATGCCTCGGTTCTATCCAAATTTTCCTGATTTCTTCTTTTTAGCCTATTCTTCTAAGCTCCCTCTTCCAAACACCGTAGCACTAAGAGATGACACCATGGCATTCTAGGCTTTGCATTCAAGGCTCCAATGGTCCATTAATAGATCCTTAAAAGAGCTTCAAAGTTTTGAAAATGAACAAGACCCACAATATGAAGAAAAACACCGTGAAAACAACATAAAAGACTAAGAAACCTAACAAATATGAAGACCAATTAAGTGAATAAAATTTACTTATCAAATTTCCCCAAACTTAGATAATTTGCTAGTTCTCGAGCAGAGTAAAGCCAAAAGGACAAGAAAAGAAAAAAAAAAACAAAGTACATGAATCAAGTATTAATTCAATTCGAACATCAACCGGCCTCAAATATTGCTCAAGATTGTAGCTCCATAAAAATTAACATATATTGATAATATCTAGAATTTCAACTTCAATCTTGGTCTTACTCTCTTTTTGACTCTTTGCGTGTGTGTGAGAAAATAACCAAACAAATCTAATTGTTTTGAATCTGGATTAGATTATGCAAATCTCGTGAGATCGGATTTTTGATCTCTTATACAAGATTTATTCGATCTCCATATACTTGTTTTCTAACCATTATCCATAAATATAGACTAACACATTACTAAAGATCATTAAGACTTTAATAGTTTGTAATATACAGCAAAGGTGAGGATATAATAAAGAGGAATTTTATTGGCTCAAACACCTTAGGCACAAACATATTCCATTCTAAGATTCCTCCTATTTTCAAATCCTTCGACTATGGACTTCTATCACTCCCTTAAACTTGCTTTTCATTTTTTTCATTCACTAATGAACCTTTTACAAGTGACTATACCCTTAAAATTAATAATTGCAGATATTTCTCTATTTTCCTCCTTTTCATCATATTCTCTTTCTTCTTTTTTTTTTTTTTGAGAAATATCATCAAGGATTGAAATGCCAGGGTATAGCACTTCTTTTTTTTTAATACCACATATGATTTCTTCGACATCTATTCTCAAACACCACCAATTTTTATGTCACATGATATCAAAAATATTGTATTATATGTGTAAGTGCTTAAAGTGTAGGGTGAAGTATTTAGACAATATCAAGAGGCTAAGTTCATAATGTGGGAGACAAAGAAAAAGTCATTAAGCTCAAAGGGGTAGGCTAGAGTCAATCAATCATTAAAGGTAGGCTTGAACGGCTCAATCAATCCAATAACGGCCTAAATCATTTATCTAGTAATGTATAGTCTACGATTTTGCCTGAAATGGTCTTCAGACAAGTTCTAGAGTTCGATGAAATCCTAGTATAACACCAAATTCACATAAAATTTCTCTAAGTATCCAACAATTCAAATGAGTATGGCTACATGCTTAATAGTGCAACAAGTATCAGGAAAAGCAAGAGCCAAGATCAAAGTCAAGCACACTGATTAAGTCAACACCTAAAACTTTTCAAGAGCTACTTGAACACAATCCTATTCTTATCATCGGCCAAAGATGAACAAATCAAAACAGTACTTGAGTTTTTAACACAAAAACCATGAATACAAAACACAGAAAATTAAGAAAAACCTATACAGACAAAAAGAAAAGTAAATATAATAAACCCACAAAAAGAAGACAAAGTAAAAGAAAATGAAATCCCTCCCCGAAACTTAAAAGTAGCATTGTCCTCAATGATAAAAGAAGAAAAGCACAGAGGACTTCCCTGAGTGAAGACATCAGATATCTCCATCATCATCATCTTGGGGAGGAGGTGGGAGAGGATAGAACTCTGGTTGGCTAGGCTGGAACAGTGGGTATTGTGGTGGTGCGGGGAAAATTACAACATTGGCTCCAGAATTTATTGCACAATTGGAAAACATCTGGACCAGTGCATCATTGAACTGCGATTGATAGGCAAAGTGTTGCTCTTGGCGTGTGGCAAACTGATTAAATTGATGTTGAAAGGCTCCCTGCCACTGTTGTTGAGCCAAAATATTCTGCTGCGTCAATGTCATGTGCTCCCGCATGTCATGAATCTGATGAGACAAATCCATATGGATATTACTTGCTTCAGGTGATGGTGGAAGAGAGGTGCCATCCTCTTGGACAAAGGGATCGGTATCTTGTTGAGGTTGTCCAATTATTTTCTTTTGTCGCCCCCACTTACTTATCCTTTTTACTCCTGGAGAATGGTATATTTGGATAATATTCCATTTGTAGTGGGGCTCGAGGTTGGACGTCAATTTCACCGGGGCATGTGGGGACATCAGTTTGGCGACATAAGCCATAGATCAACGAAGGATGAGTAAGTCCTTCACTGGTGGTACCTCTCAGAATGTGGTTAATATTATGCTGTATAATTTTGCCAACATCAATACTCAACCCTTTCAATATAGCATAATTCAAAATGGCCCTTTCTTTGGTGACCTCAGTAAAACTGTTGGAAGGAAGGAACTTAGCTGAGATGAAGTACTGCATTGCATTCGGTATATTGTTCAATCCTGCAGTAGGAAAATTCACTACATTGGTCTTTGAGAGGTTCCACTCTGTACCCGGTCGTGTCAGGTAGCAAATGACTACTTTAGGGTCTACATCTTGCTCTCGAAGTTGGGAGTATTCATCACTATCAATGTTCGGTAATTTATAGTACTATTTGATAGTAGATCGATCAAATGAGACCCATTTTCCCCGAACAAAAACTTTAAATTTATTATGTTCCTTGGCATTCGCATAAAACTCAGCTGAAATTTCGTAAGTGCCGGGCTAGGGTTGTTTAGCAAATTCTTCCCATTTTCTTGCCGCAATAATGGCTTCTATTTCTTCACCCAAGTCTTCAAACCCCCGTTCCTGAACTAGTGACTTTACTGTCACAAATATGGCATACCTCTTCTCTGCTTCAGTACTTACAAATCTCTTTTTATCATAAGAAGATGATGAAGATGATGAAGCACTAAATGTATTCTTGCATTTGGGTGCCATGGCCACAAGGTGTAAGCACAAGTAATTGAAATATCAATGAAACTCAAGCCACCACCACCACCACCACAATTGAGAAAAGATCAAGGCCAATTGCCACACAAGTATCAAGATCACTATGCCACACCAAGAAGGTCAAAAATACACCACCATCAACAATAAAGTAAGACCAATACCAAAGAAGATACCACACTAGTAATGCCCAAGAGGTACCAATACCACACTAGCCAACTTCTTACCAACACCTCCACAATAATAGACACGTACCCAAATTAACACAACAAGAGTCAATGAATCAACAAATCTTTCCCAAAACTTAACTCAATGTAGCATAAGCCTTTCATCAAACACCCTGTGTGCATAAAGATTTCTCTTGAGATCTTTCACTAAAACTAAACCACCACACTTTAGACCATCTCCTCACAATGAGAAAGCATCTAAAGAATCATGAAAGTAGTTGATACTAAGCAATCAAACAAGATGAGGTTGTAGGGGACTTTTGTCGAACATCTTGTGTGCAACACAATTTTACACTTGAAACAACTACTTCAAGTTATCCACTAGTCTCAATATGGTTCTTATCTCATCAAAAACTCACAAAGCACCATAATTTCACACAAGAAACTCAAAATTTTCAGTAGGAGGAAAGATTCACCTAATTGTCTTGTGTGAAGAGATAGAACCCTTAACTTATGGAGATGAGAGAGTAGGCCTAGAATCCTCCAAATGCCAAGCTTTGATGTCCCAAGGTGTAATATCAAGGAGATGAGAGGAATTTTTATGATGGATTTGGGGTAATGAAGGTATAGAAACAGTTAGAGGTGTGGGGGAGTGCAGAGATTATGAGAGAGTTTGGAAAAGAGAGAATGTGGTTTTAAAAAAAATTCCAGCTATTGGGTGTTATACCCAGCCATAAGCAGGTGCCGCGGCACTGCTTCATTCTTCTTTTTTTTTTTTTTAGGTGGGATGTGTTGCACCGCAGCACCACAGTTCTGCCTATAATGAGCCTTTGGGCTCATTTTAGGTACTATAGTGCCATTTTTTTAGTACTGCAGCACCTACAATCTGCCCAAAGCTCTATTTAACATCTTTCTTCCATATTTTTCCCAAGCAAAAACTATGGAACTCCCCAAACTTAGTCTTTTTGACATCAATAACAAAAAAAATTTATCAAAATATAAGAAAGATATAGGTTGCCTCCCACATAGCGCTTGGTTTAATGTCGTTAGCCCGACGTCTTCTATATCTCTGGTTTGGCTCAACAAGAGATATTACTTTTACTTGTCGAACCTTGCCACCATAACAATGTTTAAGTCTTTCCCCGTTAACATGAAAAATAGAGCCATCATCTCTTTTCAGTTCAATAGCTCCAAATGGAAATACCCTCTGGACAATGAAAGAACCCGACCACCTGGACGTGAGATTGCTTGGAAATAATTTCAATCGTGAATTAAAGAGTAGCACTTGTTGACAAAGAAGAAACTCTCGTCTCAAGATTTTCTTGTCATGCCACTTCTTAGTGCGTTCTATATAGATCCAGCCATTCTCATAGGCATCTCTCTGGAATTTATCCACCTCATTGAGTTGTAACAATCTCTTCTCACTGGAGGCTTTCAAGTCAAAATTTAACTTCTTGATTGCCCAAAATGCTTTGTGCTCCAACTCAACTGGCAAATGACATGCATTTCCTAACACTAATCGGTAAGATAACATGCCGATTGGTGTCTTGAAAGCCGTCCTATATGCCCACAATGCGTCATCAAGCTTGATTGACCAATCTTTTTGGTTTACATTCGTTGTTTTCTCCAAAATTTGCTTTATCTCCCAGTTCGATACCTCTGCTTACCCGTTTGTTTGAGGATGATAGGCAAGTGCTACTTTGTTCCTCACTCCGTACTTGACCAAGAGAGCATTGAAGATCTTGTTGCAAAAGTGGATGCCTTCTTCACTAATTATGGCTCATGGAGTGCCGAAGGGAGTAAAAATATTTCAGTGTAAGAAATTGACTACAACCTTAGCATCGTTTGTTGGGGTAGCAATGGCTTCCACCTATTTAGAGACATAGTCCACAATGTATTCGTTGCCAAAATGAAGAGGGAAATGGCCCCTTAAAGTCGATACCCCACAAATCAAAAATCTCAATCTCCAGAATGTTAGTCAAGAGCAACTCATGCCATCTAGAGATATTTCCCATATGATGACAATGATCACAAGTCTTGACAAAAGTATAGCTATCATGAAGCAAGGTAGGCCAATAAAAGTAGGATTGCAGTACCTTTGCGGCAGTTTGAGTGGCTCCAAAGTGTCCTCCATAAGGTAAAGCATGGCAATGATGGAAAATATGTCGAACTTCTTCTTCAGGCATACATCTTCGAATAACTTGATCCGAGCACTTCTTAAGCGAAATTGGATCATCCTAAAAACAGTTTCTCATATCATAGAGAAATTTCTTTCATTGTTGGCTAGACAAGTCCGCAACCAAACAGGTCTCATTAGATACAAATAGAGCATCCTTCTCTAGCAAATTGCATAAAGGCTTCACTATCTTTGAAAAATCCGTAATAAATCGCCGGTAAAACCCTGTGTGGCCAAGAAAGCTCCGAATAGCCTTTACGTTTGCCACTGGAGGAACCTTCTCAATCACGTCAATCTTTGTCCGGTCTAACTCAACACCCTTCGAAGATATTCTATAGGCAAGAATAATGCCTTCCTTGACCATAAAATGATACTTTTCCCAGTTGAGCACAAGATTCTTCTCTTCACACTATTGCAATACAAGAGCTAAATTATGAAGGTAATGATCAAATATAGACCCGAACACCGAGAAATCATCCATAAATACCTCCATAATTTCTTCAATCATGTCTGAAAAAATGGCCATCATGCAATGTTGAAAAGTTGTCGATGCATTACATAACCTAAATGGCATCCGGCAGAAAGCGAACGTACCATATAGGCAAGTAAAAATGGTCTTCTCTTGATCTTCTGGCATAATAGCAATCTGATTAAAACCCGATTACCCATCCAAAAAGCAATAATATGAGTATCCTGCCAGATGGTCAAGCATTTGATTGATAAACGGAAGTGAGAAATGACCTTTTTAAGTGGCTTTATTTACCTTGCGATAGTCAGTGCACACACGCCAACCTGACATTATTCTAGTGGGGATGAGCTCATTTTTATCCTTCTTTATCACCGTCATTCCTCTCTTCTTCGATACCACTTGGACCGGGCTCACCTAAGAACTATCGAAAATAGCATAAATAATTTCTGCATTAAGAAGCTTTAATACCTTAGCCCTTACAACTTTCTTCATAACCGGATTCAACCTCCTTTGGTGCTTTATACATGGCATATAATCTCCTCAATCAAAATCTTATGCATGCGAACAGTAGAGCTAATACCCTTGATATCAAAAATAGACCACCCCAATGCACTTTTGTGTGCTCTCAAAACATTAAGGAGTTTTTCCTCCTCTTCTCGACTCAAGGATGAAGAATAATGACCAGTGACTTAGAATCTTCTCCTAAGAATGCGTAACGAAGGTGATCAGGTAATGGTTTCAATACTAGCCCATCTTTAACTGGACTAGAAATTTCACTGCGCACCTTAGATTTCCTAATAAGAAAAACAGGCTTACACACGTCATCATGGCCACTAGGATATACCTCAATAGGCAAAGAGTTAAGATTAAGCACACAATCAATAAGATCTTCATCAATAACATAACAAGAATCGCCAAATTCCGTAGCGGGAAGTGGATTTTTTCAAAAATGAGAATTAACAAGACAATGCTTTAATGGGTCACAAGACAACACATCTTGAATAATGTTTTTCACACAAGTGGTAACCACATTAACCCGATTACACGAATATGCCTCATCTGGAAATTTTAATGTACGGTAAAGATTGAATTGTACCTCTTCATCATTCACCTGGAGTATTAATTTCCTACTATAGACATCAATAAGTGCTCTCCTCATAGCTAAGAATGGACGACCAAGAATACTGCTGGTTCTCTTTCATATAAAGCACCACAAAATAAAATAGGAAGATGAACTTGTCGACCTTCACCAAAACATCCTCAATATGAACCTTAGGTAAGTAAGAGAATGGTCCGCCATTTGTAGAGAAATAGTGGTGTGTTTCATCTCACCAAGGCCTAACTTTTTGAAAACAGGCAATGGCATGAGATTAATACTAGCACCAAGGTCACACAAAGCTTTTTCAAAAGTAGAACTCCGAATGGTGCAAGGAATAGTAAAACTCCCCGGATCTTTCAACTTTTGGGGCAACTTCCTCTGGAGGATAGCACTGCACTCCTTTGTAAGCTTGACCGTTTCATAATCCTCTCCTTTATGAATTTTACATAGTTCGGCATTTGCTCTAAATTATTTGCGAAAGGGATGTTGATGTGTAACTTATTGAAAATCTCAAGGAACTTTTCAAATTGGGCATCAAACTTCTTCTTTTAAAATATTTGGGGATATGACAAAGGTGGGGTGATGATAAGTGGATTATCCGAAAATGAAATGGAACTTGGCTTCGAACTCACCCTTTGCGGCTCTTCAACAACATCTTCTTTAATCATGTCACCCATACTCTCCTTAAGTCTTGGGACTTCAAATTCTTTCCCACTTCTAAGAGTGATTGCCTTGCAACGATTTTTGGAATTGGTCTCCATATCACTAAGGAACATTCCGGATGGTTGCTCTTTGATTTAATTAGCAAGTTGCCCAATTTGTACCTCCAAAGACTTTATAGTGGTATTCATATTGTTGCAATGAGTCTCATGTTGTCAAGACGAGCCTCATCCTTGTTGAACCTTCCCCTAGTCTCCACAATGAAAGTGCTCAAAAGATCTTCCAAAGATGGTTTCTTCTCCTCCACTGGTGGATCGAATCCTAGTGGTAGTTGCAAGATATTTCGAGTATTCCCATAGGAAAAATTCTCATGGTTACAAAAGCCAGGACGATAATGAGTGGGCAAATTACTAGGCATGTTGTTCCCTCAGTAGTTAAAATTTCGTTTGTTCAAGTAGTTCACTTGTTCAAGATCACCCACATCATTCCCAAAGGAAGCAGTAGACATTCTTATTTGCTCCTTGCTTGATTGTACCTCTCTAGTAGTCAATGTAGAAATGTGGATTGTCAAAGCCAATACTTGAGCAGTGAGGATGGCTATTGAATCAAGTTCATTCACATTAGCTACCCTCTTCAAGATTGACTGCTCACTAGGCCATTGGTAATTATTGGAAGCCATTTCCTCCAATAATAGTTGAGCATCCTCGGCGGTTTTAGATAAAAGAGTACCTCCAACTGCCGCATCTACAATGGTCCTTGTTTGGCCATTTAACCCATTATAGACAATTAGATTTAGAACCAATCTTGATATCCATATGTTAACTCCATAAAATTGGAGTTATGTATCAATAATTTGCCTTAAGTTTTGCTATGTTCTTACTTTTATTAAGTTGTTTTAAGTGTTTTTCTTGTTGTTTTGATATTCTGTTTGTTTATGTTGATAGGAGAATAAAAAAAAGGAGTTTGATATAAAATAAGGTGAATTTGTGGCTAACAAATTGGGTTTTCAAACCATTGGATTGAAGTTGAATCTGATACGGTCGTAACGCAATAAAAATGAGGCAAGTCAGAGCTAAAATGAAGAAATGGTGCACCTGGGATGCTGAAGCGCAAAACTAGCAGAAGAGTGGTGCTGGGGCGCCAAAAAGTGGCGCTGCAGCGCCAAGTCTCATGAATTTTTGGGGCCGCAGTGCTATTTTGGCGCCACTCCATGCGTCCTGAGTCAATAATTGACGGCCGAGATCAACTTTTTAACGATCCAAAGGTCTAGATTCAGCCTACCTTAGGTTTGCACGAGCCACCTCTTTAAAACTCTATCCTTAGGGTCGAAAGAGGCATGTTAGGATAGAGAGAAAGAGAGAGTGGCAGCCATGGAAGGAGAGGAAGAAGAGAAAGAAGAAGATGAAGATATGCTCCAACCTACTCCATTTCCTGATTTCCTAATAAACATCAAGATCATAGTTTGTTCTTAGGTTTTTCTCTTCATTTTCTTGTGAGTTTTTCATTATATTTTTCATATTTAGAGAGTGATATTATTGAGAGAAAATCTTTGAGGAAGGATTCAAGAGAGCAAAATTAAGTTTGGAGGAAGAGATTTACAACTTCTATGAACACCTTCAACCCCTTCAAAGAGGCGGAATTCTAAAACCCTTTTCTCTTTGACATTCTATATGTCTTGAATTCATTGTATGAAAATGTTATTTTTCTCAATTTATATTATGAATTAAATTCTTTCTTTGTCTAGTTTTACTATATAAACCAACCTAGTATCTTGTGTTTGTTTATTTCTTTTCTTTCATTAATCAAATCCATTGTTAAGTTATTTATTTTATCTTATGCTTATTGCTTCTATTTAATTGATCACTAAATAGATTGTTGAGTGAAATTTCTATGAACTTGGAAAGGGGATTAGAAATTTGCACTTAGGTGAAACAACATAAGATCACCTAATCTAGGGTGAGTTTGCATAGGATAGGAATATACCTATGTGACTTGTGCAACCATTTTGAGAGAATTACTAAATTTAATAAATCTAGTCAATTTATGTTAGGAGTAAGATATTAGCTTGTATAGGTGTTTTCACTTTTGTCTTGGAAATAATTTTGTGAATACATTTGAATTCTTGATTGACAACTCCAGTAGATTAATTAATGTAAGAGGGAAATTGGGAGATTATGTGTTTAAAGGATGGTTGGGGAATTAGTAAACCTAGACGTTTTTCTTATTGATTACTTTCATTTATTTTGCATGATAGTTTAGTTTCCTTTAATTTATTTCTCAAAAATCTATAATTTTATTGTTTGCATAAAGTTAGGGTTGAGATAATTTTGATACTTAGCAATGAATTAGAAATCAATGCTCGTGGGTTTGACACTCTACTTCTATATCTATATTACTTGTGACGCTGTGCACTTGTACGAGATTGCGTGATTTTATAGTTGTATATTCCAACCAACTAGTTTTTGGGGCCGTTGCCAGGGATTGAAACACTATTTCTTTGTTAATATTAATATCAATTAATTCTAATTTTACTTCAAACTTTTCTTTTTTGACTTTTTTTCTTTTTTGTTTGTGAGGTTCATGATGCTAGCTAAGGTAAGATTTCACCAAAGCCTCACAATATTTTCTCAATACGGTTTAGAACCTTTGCACATGGCTTGGGTAAGATTTTAGATAGGGCTTAGTAGAAAACATGACAACAAATTGCCCAAGTGGTACCAACTCCAACTATTTATGAAAGGTTTAAATCCTATAACTAGGAGTTAGGTTGAAGATCAATATGGCTTCCCAATTTGTGACGAGAGACCCGACGATGAAGCCTATCAAATGATGGAGGACATGGCAAAATTTGATTTAGAATGTTTTTATTTTGAAGAGTCTTCAAGGGAACTTGAAGAAGAAGAACCACATGACATGTTGGTGGATGTGGAAGTCTAAGAGACCAATGATTTGGCTGCATTCATTTTTCTACACAATTATACCACCGATAGAGTCTTGTTTGCCATTAGAACCACCATCTCAACTCTACACTCTCTACAAGCTTGAACCGAAGGTAAAGTTTCCTTTGAAGCCAATCATTTGAAATCAAGCCACTTTGTATTTATGAGCAGTCATTGTCTATATCTGATAAAGCTTGAGGACCATTAAAATAAAGACCTATTCGTGGTAGTGTATGCTACACTTTATAAGCGACAACCGCTCTTCGATGAGCGTTTACTTGAGTCAAGCCGAAGACGATAACTCAAGTGCTTCTTGAGAAGCAACCCAAGTGTTTACTTTTTCATGTTCGTGTGTTATTTTTACCGTGTTCGTGTTTTGTACAATCCAAGGAGTTGGTGTCATTTCAAGGAGATCAAGCTTCATGGCTATGTACCAACGAGAGGAGTATCCCTAAACTCATTCTTTGTTCTTTAATTTTCTTATATTTTGCATTCTAAGTTTGGGGGAAGGGGTAAACCATGTTGGATTGTGCTTGTGTTAGTTGGTTTGTTATTCTATGTTTATTTTCCTTATTGTGTGATTGAGTGTTTAAATAAGTAGAGATATTTTGAGCTTTCTTTAGTGATTACCTAGTTCTAATGATAAGAACCTTTGGTGAATTAGTGCGTAACTTGTTGAAACATGTGGATATTGGCTTAGTCTTATAGATAATTCTTGTGTTAGTTCCATTTTGATTATGAAAATCTATATTGAGCAAAATATCTTGATCTTTGATTTATGTGTTAATCTAGAGAATGTTTATGTTAATATGACATTTTGTTATCTCACAAGTGCTAGAATTTGCTTGATAATCTATCAACGTGAAATCCTAGATAGCGTTTTATCAAGGAAATGATTTAGGCAATTTTTTGACCGTTTGAGCATTTCAAGCTGTAGAATTTAGAGAGGAAAACTCTAGAATTTTATTCATCATAGAGCAGAATACAAGCTAGGAATAAATAGATACACAGCCCTACCAGCTGTGAAAAAATATCCCGTGAAATCTGAATAATTAAATCCTGAAAATCAGGATTTTAAATAGCTAAATCAACACACAAAAGAATATAGCTATTCTCAATTTATTAAGGAAACAAATATACACAAAATAACTACTGAAATCTCACTAATTAAGTAGGAAATCAGATCCTACTCATCAGGTTTTAATACTGTATTTCCACACTCCCCCTCAAGCTGTGAATAGATATTAATCATTCCCAGCTTGGAAATCAGATTTTCGAACCTCACTCCAGGAAGAGCTTTAGTGAGGATATCAGCCACTTGAGAGCTTGTTGGAGTATATATCAAGTTGAGTATTCCTTCCTCAACTTTTTCCTTTATAAAATGACGATCCAATTCAACATGCTTGGTGCGGTCATGATGTACCAGGTTTTTTGCAATACTAGTGGCTGCCAAATTGTCACAATAAACTTTCATTGAACCACTTGATTGAACTCCTAGCTCACTTAATAGTCTCTTCAGCCATATTCCCTCACATATACTCAAAGCCAATGCTTGATACTCTGCTTCAGCACTACTCCTTGCTACAACAGTTTGCTTTTTGCTCTGCCAAGTTACCCAATTTCCCCAAACATAGGTACAATACCCTGCAGTAGATTTTCGGTCTGTCACAGAACCTGCCCAGTCAGCATCTGAGTAGACTTCAATTCCTCTTTCACTTCCTTTCTTAAAGAACAAGCCCTTGTCAGGTGTCATTTTCAAGTACCTGAGAATTCTATAAACTGCTTCAAGATGCTCCTCATTAGGATTATTCATGAACTGACTTACAACGCTGACTGGGAATGCAATATCAGGCCTAGTATGAGACAAATAGATAAGTTTACCAACCAACCGCTGATATCTTCCCTTGTCTACTGGAGTACTCTCTACTTTCAATCCCATTCAGCAAGTTTGCAGCCTAGCATTCCAGTTTCCCTTAGCAGATCAAGCACATACTTTCGTTGTGAGACAGAGATCCCCTTCTTAGTTCGTGCAACCTCCATACCTAGAAAATATTTCAGATTTCCTAGGTCTTTAATCTCAAATTCCTCAGCAAGGACTTGTTTGAGAATGGCCATTTCTTCTAAATAATCACCTGTTAAGATAAAGTCATCAACATATACAATAAGAATAGCTATCTTGCCTTCCGTTGATTGCTTAGTAAATAAAGTGTGATCGGCCTGTCCTTGTTGGTACCTATGTTTCTTAACTACTTTTGTGAGCCTGTCAAACCATGCTCGTGGAGACTGTTTGAGTCCATACAGTGACTTTCGAAGTTTGCACACTTTATTGTAGTTGCTTGAAGTCTCAAATCCTGGAGGAATCTCCATATACACATCTTCTTCTAAATCACTATTGAGGAATGCATTCTTGACATCGAGTTGATGGAGTGACCAATCATAGCTAGCTGCCAAAGATAATAACACTCGGATGGAATTGAGTTTTGCAACTGGAGCAAATGTTTCCTGATAGTCAAGACCATAAGTTTGAGTGAACCCCTTAGCAACTAGTCTTGCCTTGTATCGATCAATACTCCCATTTGGTTTGTATTTGACATTGAATATCCATTTGCATCCCACAGGTTGTTTCCCTCTAGGAAGATCTGTAAGTTCCCATGTGTCATTTTTCTTCAGAGCTTTGATTTCCTCACCAATAGCTACTTTCCATTCTGGTATTCTGAGTGCTTCTTGAATGGTTCTTGGAATTTTTGTGTTGGTGATATTCACTGTAAATGCTTGAAAACTTGGTGATAAGCTATTATATGAAAGATAATGAGCAATAGGATGTTGAGTACATGTCTGAACTCCCTTCCGTAGTGCAATAGGAACATCAAGATCATTAGTAACACTAGGCTCATTAGTAGCATTATAAGAACAATCTTCAAACAACATGTTACCTGGACTATTTGGCTGCGAGTTAGACTCATGGTTCTGCTCAAGAAGTGTATGATGCTCTACCTCTTGTGGTTTCTTTTTCCTTGAATAAACACGTAACTCAGAGTTTATTGTAGGTAGTGTGCGTGGTTGGACCAAAGATGATAGAGTTCTAGGCGTAGGTGGTGGAGTTCCAACTGTCTCGGTTATTTGAGATGGTGAAGGTTCTGGCAGGTTTTCTGGTGGGTAAGACATAGGAATGATAGGTTGAGATGGTGAAATTTGTGGCAGGTTTTCTGATGGGTTTGACATAGGAATGATAGGTTGAGATGGGTATGACCCTGGATGCCAAAAACTACATTCTTCTTCAATGGTTAAATTCTCCCCCTGAATGTTGGTTTTGGAATAGTAAGGTTGAGTCTCAAAGAAAGTTACATCCATGGTGGAGTAAAATTTCCTAGTGATAGGAGAGTAACATTTATAACCTTTTTGAGTGGGTGAATAACTAAGAAATATACACTTTATGGCTTTTGGGTCAAGTTTACTATGGTGTTGGGAGTTGAAATGGACAAACACACTAAATCCGAATACTTTTAAAGGCAGTGATGAGATAATTCTAGTGTGTGGGTAGGATTGGAGCAGTGTTTGACAAGGAGTTTTGTAATTTAAGACCCTAGATGGCATCCTATTGATTAAATAAGTTGTAGTTAGGATAGCTTCTCCCCAAAAATATTTAGGAACATTCATGGAAAAATATGATAGATCGAGCTACTTCAAGAAGGTGTCTATTTTTTCTTTCAGTGACTCCATTTGGTTGAGGGGTTTCAAAACATGAACTTTGTTGAATTATCCCATTATTTTCGAAATAGTCACCCAAGATAGAATTGAAGTATCTTTGGCATTATCAGAAGAAAAGACTTTAATCTTAGTTTGGAATTGTGTTTGGATCATGGTGTGGAATGTTTGAAAGATATTTTTGACTTCAGACTTCTCTTTCATAAGGTATATCCATGTTACCCTTGTATGATCATCAATGAATGAAACAAACTATTTACTACCAGAAATATTGTTGACTCTTGATGGCCCCCATACATCACTATGAATGATAGTAAAAGGTTGTGATGGTTTATACCCTTAGATTGGGTAGCTGTTCCTAACATGCTTAGATAATTGACACACTTCACATTGAAGAAACTTTGTATTGATTTTATTGAATAAATCTGGAAATAGTCTCTTCAAATACAGGAAATTAGGATGCCCTAGCCTATAATGCCACAACATGATAGCATTTTTATTATTGGACACAGAAAAAACAGGAAATGACACACCCCTTGTGGTTTGAGTTTGTTTTCCAGGATTGTCAACCATTTGGAATAGATAGAGCCCCACACACTCCTTAGCATTGCCAATCATCTTCCGCGATGCCAAGTCCTGAAATGAGCAACATGTAGGTGAAAAATTAGCGATACACTTCAGATTTCTTGTAATTTTGCTCACAGACAGCAAGTTACAAGTTAACTTAGGAACCAATAACACAGATTTTAGGACCAGGTTTTTAGAAATCACAACAGTTCCTGTTCCAGCCACTTTGGATAGAGATCGATCAGCAATTTTCACCATAAAATGTTCATGGCAAGGGCTAAAATCATTAAACAATGAAGAATTACCAGTCATGTGATCAGAAGCACCTGAATCGACAATCTAGGGACTATTTTTCTCCAACTGAATACCCAAGGCAGTAGAAGAACCACCTATTTGAGCAACTGCTGCAGTACCCGAAGAAGAGTTTTGAAAATTTGGTTGAGTTTGTTGAGTAAACAGTTTCTGGAGAAGCTGGAGTTGTTCCTTGCTGAAGAGGGTTGTTTCTTATGCAGATTGTGGTGCAGTTTGTCCATCTCCAACAGCAGTATAGCCTCGACTTTCACGAGGTTTCCAATCTGGAGGCTTGCCGTGAAAGACCCAACAAGTCTGCTTGGTATGACCAGGTCTACGACAGTGCTCACACCATGGCCTTCCTCTTTTTTTGGCACGGTTATCAGGTCCTGGGAGGTTTGTGTTGCGGACAGCAAGAGTAGACCCTTCATTTGGGGTGGTTTGTCCTCCCTACATGACCTTCTTTCTAACATCCTCTCTTCTCACTTCGGAAAAAACTTCTCGAATAGATGGAAGTGGTTTTACAGCAAGTATTCTCCCTCTTACTTTATCTAAATTTTTATTTAACCCTAGTAAAAACTTAAAAATCCTCTCTTTTTCTTCGATCTTTTTATACTGTTGCTTACACTCCGAACAACTGACCTTATTATCACTAAAAAGATCAAGTTATTGCCAATAACGGTTCAAAGTATTAAAGTACTGAGTAACAGTAAGTTCTCCTTGTCGAAGATCATGAATCATACCTTTGACTTCAAATAGTTGAGAAGTATTTTCATTGTTGGAGTAGGATTCTCTAGCTGCATCTCAAATTTCTTTGGCCATTTCATAGTACATAAAATCTTCTCCTATGTCGTTGGTCATTGAATTAATTAACCAAGACTTTACCATGCTATTTTCAGCCTTCCAAGTCTTAAGTTTCGGATCATCTTCTTTGGGTTTTGTGACTACTCCGCTGAGATAATCGTCCTTGCCTTTGCCTTCCACAAACATCATCACCGAGTTTGACCATTGGAGATAATTCTGCCCGTTTAATTTGTGGCCAGTAATGAGGGCAGGAAAAGTGGTTTCGGCTGAGGTATTGTTGCTGGAAATACGGGACTCTTGGCTGGTAACTTCTGACTCAGAATTGGCTGGAGCAGCCATTGGAAAAGGACAGGTTAGAGAGCCTATCCTAGGGTTTGATACCATGTAGAATTTAGAGAGGAAAACTCTGGAATTTTATTCATCATAGAGCAGAATACAAGCTAGGAATAAATAGGATACACAGCCCTACCAGCTGTGAAAAAATATCNTATAGCTATTCTCAATTTATTAAGGAAACAAATATACACAAAATAACTACTGAAATCTCACTAATTAAGTAGGAAATCAGATCCTACTCATCAGGCTTTAATACTGTATTTCCACACAAGCTAACCATTAATACATTCTATCCCTAGTATACCTATTTTGAGCCTTGTAAAGCCTTTTCTTTTTCAACCACATACACATTAGCCTTGCCTAAAATAATATCATTCAACCTTTATCCCTTGATAATATTGATTGTTTTTATTGAATTACTTTAAGTTATGCGATGTTACGAGAGGATGGGTAGAGTGAATTTGAAAAAAAAAATGTTACGCACTTGTTCATGAAAGAAAAAGACAAGTTAGTGAGTATGCAACTAAAAAAAAAAGAAAATAAAAACAAAAACAAAAACAAAACGAAATAAATGTTGGCCTAAGAGTTTATGTAAGAAAAAGAGATTTTGATTTTCATGGTGTGTACTTGGTGTGTGAAAGAATAGCTCTACACGAGTCCTAGAATTGATACGGTTAAGGGTGAATTGAGCTTATGTTACCTAAATTATCATACCTTCACCTAAGCCAATATTACAATTTTAATAAAGACCTTTTGATCCTTGGTGTTATGTTTATCTACATTAGTGGAGATAGATTTGAAAAGCAAATTTATGTAACTTGATTGTTACCTTTGAGATTTTGTATTTAATATATATTTGTATAAACTTATCCGGATTTCACACAATGATAGGAGAAAGGCATCCACACACACACAGAAAATCCAATGTGAAATGGGATGTGCTCTTGAGTTATTCTTAATACCTAGCCAATATTCGCACTTTTCTTTAAATTATGTTATTATGTGAGTATTGAGGAACTGATTGGAAATCGTCAGTGTCAGTACATTACATCTTATGTGTTTTTATGTGTTTTTGTTTTTCTTTTGCTCGAGGACTAGCAAAATCTTAAGTTTGGAGGTGTGTTAACTTCATAAAATTAGAGTTATCTAGTACTAATTTGCCTTAAGTTGTGCTATGTTCCTATTTTTATTAAGTTGTTTGAAGTGTTTTTCTTGTTGTTTTGATGTTCTATTTGTTTATGTTGATAGGAGAATAAAACAAAGGTGTTTGATGCAAAACGAGGTGAATTTGTGACTCACAAATGGGTTTTTCAAACCATTGAAATCAAAGTTGAATTCGATACGGTTGTAACGCAATGAAAATGAGGCAAATCGGAGTTAAAACGAAGAAATAGCGCACCCGAGAAGCTGAGGTGCCAAACCAGCAGAATAATGGCGCTGCGGTGCCAAGTCTAAAAAATTTGTGGCGCCCCAGTGCCAAAAATGGTGCCGCGGCACCACCCCCTGCTTCTTGAGTCGATAATTGATGGCCAAGATCAACTTTTAACGATCCGAAGGCTCAAATTCGGCCTGCCTTAGGTTTGCACGAGCCATCTCTTTAAAACCCTATCTTTGGGGTTCAAAGAGGCATGTTGGGATAGAGAGAAAGGGGGAATGGCAGCCATGGAAGAAGAGGAAGAAGAGGAAGAAGAAGATGAAGATATGCTCCAACCTACTCCAGTTCTTGATTTCCTCATCAACATTAACATCATAGTTTGTTCGTAGGTTTTTCTCTTCATTTTCTTGTGAGTTTTTCATTCTATTTTTCATATTTAGAGAGTGATATTGTTGAGAGCAAATCTTTGAGGGAGGATTCAAGAGAGCAAGAACTAAGTTTGGAAGAGGAGATTGACAACCTCCATGAACACCTTTAAGCTCTTCAAAGAGGGGGAATTCTAAAACTCTTTTCTCTTTGACATTTTATATGTCTTGAATTCATTGTATGAAAATGTTATTGTTCTCAATTTATATTATGAACTAAATTCTTTCTTTGTCTAGTTTTACTACGTGAACTAACCTAGTATGTTGTGTTTGTTTTTTTCTCTTCTTTTATTAATCAAATCTGTTATTGAGTTATTTGTTTTATCTTATGATTATTCTTTCTATTTAATTGATCACTAAATAGATTATTGAGTGAAATTTCTATGAGCTTGGAAAGGAGATTAGAAACTTGGACTTAGGTGAAATAACATAAGATCACCTAATATAAGGTAAGTTTGCATAGGATAGGAATATACCTATGTGACTTGTGCAACTATTTTGAGAGAATTACTAAACTTAATGAATCTAGTCAATTTATGTTAGGAGTAACATATTAGCTTGTCTAAGTGTTTTCACTTTTGTCTTGGAAAGGATTTTGTGAATACATTTGAATTCTCGATTGACAACTCTAGTGGATTAATTAATGTAAGAGGGAAATTGGGAGATTATGTGTCCAAAGGATGGTTGGAAAATTAGTAAATCTAGACATTTTTCTTATTGATTACTTTCATTATAAAAATAAATCAATTAGACTCCAATTAATAATGCAAACATAGTATTAGCACTTAATAATTTGAATGATCTGAATCTAAGCTAGCTTAGTGCAAGTAAAACACAAATCAGTGTCGTGAATACCACCTCATGCTTACCTGTAGCTGACAAATAAAAAGCTATAAATAAGGGCTAAACATTGAATTAAAACTATTTGAGGTGTTAAAAACAGAGTGAATTCGGCTCCGAAAAGCATGGAAATTGCATTTTACCGAAAAACTACTACTTGACCAAGTTATCAACAAACGTGTTCTTAATACATGTGCACATAATATTACTTTCATAAATATATTCTTTGTTCTTTTGGCATACCCTGCTATCTCTCTCTAAGGGTATTGAACCTTTACACTGTATCGGGACACTTCGACAATCATTAGTGTATAACATGTATATAAATACACATAACATAATTAATGAGCATGTTACTATGAAAGTGGCATTAATGACTTCTGGATGCCTAATATGCAATTAGAACATGTTTATTATTGGGTTAGTATGCATGTGAGAATCTTAGGCACCATAGTAGTTGATCAAACAAATCATCAATGTGAGCTAATAGATACTTATTTTTAATAGTCACTTTATGTGATGCCCAAGATTCTCACATACATAATAAGCTAATAATAAGCACGTTCACATTGCATAATAGACATATCAAGCAACTTGTATTAATTTCATGGTAAATTACTCATTCTGATTGTTAAATGATCTGTATTATTGTACTAATATTTGTGGAAGTACTCCCATGCAGTGTAAAGGCATAGTACCCTCAGAGAGAGAGCTTGGTGTGTGAAAGGAACAAAGAATACATTTATGAATAGTAATACTATACGAACATGCATTAAAATCATGTCTGTTGATAACTTAGTCAAATAGTAGTTTTTCGATAAAATATATTTTTCACGCTTTTCGGAGCCAAATTCACTATGCATTTAACACGTCAGATAGCTTTTATTTAATGTGCAAAAACTATTTCTAGCATTTTCCAAAATGTTGGTTTCAGGTAAGCATGATGTGGCAGTCACTATACTGAACTGTATTTAATCACACTAAGCTAGCTTAGTGTAACACCCTCCATGTTAATAATGATTTAAATTGTTATTTTATAAAAATTTCCAAAAAAATAAGCTGAGTAAAACATGTAAGTTTTTTTTTTTTTTAACATAAAATTTTATATAACAAGAACATGGAGATTTTAATAAACTTCCAACAAAAATATAACCACGTTAAAATCCTTTTTCACAAATACCTCGTTTGTTTACAACACAAATATACAAAATAATTTCCAAATTCCAAATAACAAAATTTGAGCCACTATCAAAATATTTTCGTTCTTCCCACGATCAGGCCATATGTACATTGCACGTTGACTGGTCCACTCTTCACTGGCTAACCTTGTTCTTTCTTTTACCTACAGCATGGAGTAACTATATAAGCATAACGCTTAGTAAGGCAGGACAGATTATACACCGAACTCCAAAATAGGTAAACTATATAAAACTTAACATGGCATCCATAATGCACAACAAAGCTATTAAAACAAGCACAACAAGTGTGTCGACAATAACACACAGAAATGGGTCCTCAACCCTTATTATTTTCTTATCCAACATTGGGCGACTCATCACAAGTATCGCCAGTCTCGCTCAATAGTGACTCATCACAAGCATCATTGTAGTGCACGTAACGACTCATCACAAGCATCGTTACCTTAATTTCGATAGTGACTCATCACAAGCATCACTAAATGTGCACGCAACGACTCATCACAAGCATCGTTACCATAATTCCATTGTGTACATAACGACTCATCACAAGCATCGTTATCTTAACTCAGTTAGTGACTCATCACAAGCATTATTAACTGTACACATATTGACTCATCACAAGCATCATTACCTTAATTCTATTGTGCACGTAACGACCCATCACACGTAATGACTCATTACAAGCATCGTTACCTTAATTCTATTGTGCACGTAACGACTCATCATAAGCATTGTTACCTTAATTCTGTTAGTGACTCATCACAAGCATCACTAAATGTGCACATAACAATTCACCACATGTATCAATTAGTAAGTGCATACATGTGCATTTGCATAAGTACTTTACTATGTGCTAACATAATATCTTAGCAACACAAAATCAACTTATCACGTATAATAAGCAAAGCACAATAAATATATTTCTAGCAGAACTTTTGCACCACTAATTACTCAATGCTGTAGACAAATAACTACACTTACTTGATAATGGTGTACCTCAAGCTCTAGTAAAATAGTTTACACCAAAATCTCACGCAAAACTATCCCTACTGTAACACAAAACAGTCATAAGATTAATTGGAGCTTTTTCCTAATTCCAAGTTTCCACTTATTTCAGTATTAACACAATTATAATTAAATACCTAACTTATCTCAATCTTAAATATAAAATACAGCTTAGTTTCAGTCCTTGCTCTCAAATATAGTGGTCAACGTGTACCCGGGGTTAAAATACAATTAAACTTCAGTGGAAAACACTTAAAATAATCATTTTCTAGGTCCAAAAAAGTTTGGTCGACCACCCATGTTCGACCAAAACAACCCCAAAAGCCAAGCCATGTTCAACTAGTTGATTTAGGCATTAAAAACTGAATGTGGTCGACCACAATAAAATCTGGTCGACCATAAACAACTCCAGAGACGATACTCTATTTTGCTGACAGTGCCAAAAACGTATCTTTGAAAAATCACAGAAAATCGAATCCTCATCAGAATTTTACAAATAAGATCAATTTGGAAAGAGCTAGATGTCTACTACGACATACTAAAATTTTAGCTCATTTGGATAAGGTTAAGGGTACGAAATACTCAAAATACAGAAACTGCTCGGTGAAAAACCAAAAATTCCAGATTCCGATTTTTTTGTAAAAACTCCAAATCAAATTATCCAAACTGACCAAAAATGCATCTTACAAGTTTTACAACGAGATTAGGAACTAAAAAAACTCTTTAAAATGGAAAAACAAACTAAATTTTAAGAAGTCATTCACACCTATACAAGTCATTAAGACTTACTAAGTTAAATAACCAGATTTAATTTGGGAGAAAAAAAACTTAAGGACATGCAATGCTTTAAAAAATCTTAATCTAATCTCTAAAGAATGATAAGTAATAATGAAGATCAAACTTACCAAAGTTCCAATGCTTTGAGACTCTTCAGTTAGCTAGAATTGAGCTTGGAACATAGCTTTGATACGTGACTTTAGCTTGAGACATGCACAAGAAATCCTCTCTTCTTAATTGAGTTTTTTTTTTTTTTTAACAGCCAAGTATAGTTCTAAGAGAGCTGAAGGGAAGGAATAAATGGAAGCTTTTTGGTTGGTTTTTAGTGAATAAAAGAGAGATAATGAGAGGAACTTTTTAATTGAAAACAAATGCAAGTTAAAGAAAAATAAACAAAGGAAACTTACCATCTCCAACATGTTAAGCGGTAGATAGGTGTCAAAACTATTACCTAAATGGGTGGACTTGCTTACACGTAGAAAGAGAAGTTGAAATAGTTCATGTCTCAAACTTTGCATTCTAGTCCCTAATATGACTATTAACATGATTTCACCCTTTTAAAAGTTTACAATTTGGACCTTTTTCTTTAAATCTTCCCATGCACTAGACTTTCAAAACAACCCCACAATTTAAATTGCCAAAACTAAGCTCTAATTAAATCTAAATAACTATAAAATCACGGAATTAACCTCGTAAATTTTGTGCGTAATTTAATAATATATTACAATCATTATTATATTTCTCACTTCATAATAATATACACAGAAGAAATACAATAATATTGATTACAAAAATTAGGGGATTACAATTCCCCACAATTACAAAAAGTTTCGTCCCCAAAATTTTAAACAAATCCGGATAATTTTTACACATTTCTTCCTCTAATTCCCAAGTGACTTCTTCTACAGCGTGATTCCACCATAGAACCTTCACAAAAGGAATCGTCTTGTTCCGGAGTTCTTTCTCTTTTCTGTAAAGGATTTTTACTGGCACCTCTTCGTACGATAACTCTGGATCAACATCCAAAGACTCATAGCTCAGCACATGAGAGGAATCAAATAGGTACTTCCGTAGCACTGACACAAGGAACACATCATGTATCCTGGATAGGGCTGGGGGAAGGGTTAGTCGGTAGGCCATCTCATCGACTCGCTCAATTATTTCGAAAGGCCTAATATACCTAGGGCTTAATTTACCCTTCTTGCCAAATCTTACTACTCCCCGCATCGATGCCACTTTCAGAAACACCATTTCCCCAACTTTAAATTCCAACGCTCGTCATCGCTCATCAGCGTACTTCTTTTGTCGATCAATTGCAGCTCTCAATCTCTTTTTAATCTTTTCAATAGCTCTAGTGGTTTGATCCACCAATTCTGAACCTAAATATCTTCTTTCACCGGCCTCATGCCAATGAATTGGTGATCGACACTTACGACCATACAGTGCTTCATACGGGGACATTTTGATAGATTCCTGGTAACTGTTATTATACGAAAACTCAATCAGTGGAAGATATTGGTTCCATGATCCTGAAAAATCGATCACACAAGCTCTCAACATATCCTCTAGAGTTTGGATAGTTCGCTCACTTTGACCATCGGTTTGGGGATGTGCAGTTGTACTAAAGTTTAACCGAGTCTCTAAACCTTTTTGTAAGCTTTTCCAAAATGCTGAGGTGAAACGTGCATCCCTGTCAGATATGATTGAAACAGGTATGCCATGCAGTCGAACAATCTCTTGTATATACAACCTTGCTAACTTATCCACTGTGTAAGTAGCCCGAAGAGGCAGAAAATGGGCTGTTTTAGTCATTCTGTCCACAATGACCCATATGGAATCATGTCCTTCCTTTGTTTTTGGTAAATCTGACACAAAATCCATAGTGATTTGCTCCCACTTCCACTCAGGAATCTCTAATGGTTGTAACAACCCTGCCGGTCTTTGGTGTTCAGCCTTCACTTGCTGACACATTAAGCACTTTGCCACATAATCGACAATATCCTTTTTCATATCTGGCCACAAAAAATGATGTTTCAAATCTACATATATCTTCATAGTTCCAGGATACATCGAATATGGAGTGTTATGGACTTCGTACAAGATTTGCTGCTTGATTTCAGAATCATCGGGCACACATATCCGGCCCTTAAACGTCAATGCTCCATCATCTGACCTGTGAAAATTGGGACGTTTACTATTAATCACCTCATTTTCAATTTATCAATTAAGGGATCCAATAATTGACTTCCCCTAATTGCCTCTAGAATGGTAGGTTGAATCGTTAGTGCTGAAAAACTTCCCACTATCAACTCCATCTCCAAACTACATAGATCTTTTTGTAAACTCACAGGGATTTTCTCCATAGTAATGGCATACGCCATAGACTTCCGACTTAAAGCATCTGCAACTTTATTAGCTTTTCCAGGGTGGTAGTTAATTTCACAATCATAAACAACAAAATTTCAAACTTAAACAAGGGTCTTCACAAGACTAGCTAGATAAATATTTATACTTACAGTGAGCAGAAACCTTGTCATCATGTAATGTACATATAATTTTGTCTACAGAACCGGCTCAACTCTAGCTCAGATACCATTTTGTAACACCCTCCATGTTAATAATGATTAAAATTGTTATTTTATAAAAATTTTCAAAAAAGCAAGCCGAGTAAAACATGTAAGTTTTTCTTTTTCCACATAAAATTTTATATAACAAGAACATGGAGATGTTAATAAACTTCCAACATAAACATAACCACGTTAAAATTCTTTTTCATAAATACCTCGTTTGTTTACAATACAAATATACAAAACAACTTCCAAATTCCAAATAACAAAATTTGAGCCACTATCAAAATATTTTCGTTCTTCCCACGGCCAGGCCATATGTACATTGCACATTGACTGGTCCGCTCTTCACTGGCTAACCTTGTTCTTTCCTTTACCTACAGCATAGAGTAACTATATAAATATAACGCTTAGTAAGGCAGGACAGATTATACACCGAACTCCAAAATAGGCAAACTATATAAAACTTAACACGGCATCCATAATGCACAACAAAGCTATTAAAACAAGCACAACAAGTGTGTCGATAATAACACATAGAAATGGGTCCTCAACCCTCATTATTTTCTTATCCAAACTTAGGCGACTCATCACAAGCGTCGCCAGTCTCGCTCAACTGTGACTCATCACAAGCATCACAGGAGTGCACGTAACGACTCATCACAAGCGTCGTTACCTTAATTCCGCTAGTGACTCATCACAAGCATCACTAAATGTGCACACAACGACTCATCACAAGCATTGTTACCATAATTCCATTGTGCATTTAATGACTCATCACAAGCATCGTTACCTTAACTCTGTTAGTGACTCATCACAAGCATCACTAACTGTGCACGTAATGACTCATCACAAACATCGTTACCTTAATTCCATTGTACACGTAACGACTCATCACAACAATCGTTACCTTAATTCTATTGTGCATGTAACGACTCATCACAAGCATCGTTACCTTAATTCCGTTAGTGACTCATCATAAGCATCACTAAATGTGCACGTAACAATTCACCGCATGTATCAATTAGTAAGTGCATATACATGCATTTGCATAAGTACTTTACTATGTGCTAACATAACATCATAGCAACACAAAATCAACTTATCACGTATAATAAGCAAAGCACAATAAATATATTTCTAGCACAAGTTTTGCAGCACTAGTTACTCGATGATGTAGATAAATAACTACACTTATTTAATAATAGTGTACCTCAAGCTCTAGTAAAATAGTTTACACCAAAATCTCACGTAAAACTGTCCCTACTGTAACATAAAATAATCATAAGACTAATTGGAGCTTTTTCCTAATTCCAAGTTTCAACTTATTTCAGTATTAACACTATTATAATTAAATACCTAACTTATCTTAGCCTTAAATATAAAATGCAGCTTAGTTTCAGTCCTTGCTCTCAAATATAGTGGTCAAGGTGTACCCGGGTTTAAAATACAATTAAACTTCAGTGGAAAACACTTAAAACAATCATTTTCTAGGTCTGAAAAAGTTTGGTCGACCACCTATGGTCGACCAAAACAACCCCAGAAGCCAAACCATGTTCAACTAGTTGATTTAGGCATTAAAAACAGATTGTGGTCGACCACAATAAAATCTGGTCGACCACAAACAGCTCCAGAGACGATACTCTGTTTTGCTGACCTCACCGAAAACATATATTTGAAAAATCACAAAAAATTAAATCCTCATCAAAATTTTACAAATAAGATCAATTTGGAAAGAGCTAGATGTCTACTACGATATACAAAAATTTTAGCTCATTTCGATAAGGTTAAGGGTATGAAATACTCAAAATACAGAAACTGCTCAGTGAAAAACTAAAAATTCCAGATTTCGATTTTTTTGTAAAAACTCCAAATCAAATTATCCAAACTGACCAAAAATGCATTTTACAAGTTTTACAATGAGATTAGGAACTAAGAAAACTCTTTATAAAAAGAAAAAGAAACTAAATTTTAAGAAGTCATTCACACCTATACAAGTCATTAAGACTTACTAAGTTAAATAACCAGATTTAATTAGGGAGAAAAAAAACTTAAGGACATGCAATGCTCTAGAAAATCTCAATCTAATCTCTAAAGAATGATAAGTAATAATGAAGATCAAACTTACTAAAGTTCCAATGCTTTGAGACTCTTCAGTTAGCTAGAATTGAACTTGGAACACTAGCTTTAATACGTGACTTTAGCTTGAGACATGCACAAGAAATCCTCTCTTCTTAACTGAGGTTTTTTTTTTTTTTTTAACAGCCAAGTATGGTTCTAAAAGAGCTGAAGGGAAGGAATAAATGGAACTTTCTAGTTGGTTTTTAGTGAATAAAAGAGAGATAATGAGAGGAACTTTTTAATTGAAAACAAATGAAAGTTAAAGAAAAATAAACAAAGGAAACTTACCATCTCCAACGTGTTAAGCGGTAGATAGGTGTCAAAACTATTACCTAAGTAGGTGGACTTGCTTACACGTAGAAAGAGAAGTTGAAATAGTTCATGTCTCAGACTTTGCATTCTAGTCCCTAATGTGACTATTAACATGATTTCACCCTTTTAAAAGCTTACAATTTGGACTTTTTTCTTTTAATCTTCTCATGCACTAGACTTTCAAAATAACCCCACAATTTAAATTGCCAAAACTAAGCTCTAATTAAATCTAAATAACAATAAAATTACGAAATTAACCTCATGAATTTTGTGCGTAAGATTTAATATTATATTATAATTTTTATTATATTTCTCACTTCATAATAATACACACAGAAGAAATATAATAATATTGATTACAAAAATTAGGGGATTACACTTAGATTAGGCTTAATCGCATAATGTCATCTTTGTGCACTCTAATAAATAGGCATTGATACTTTGTTTGCATTATTAATTGGAGTCTAATTGACT
The DNA here is from genome assembly GCA_002914845.1 of Trema orientale. NCBI lineage: Eukaryota > Viridiplantae > Streptophyta > Magnoliopsida > Rosales > Cannabaceae > Trema > Trema orientale. The sequence continues at coordinate 122,162 of JXTC01000648.1, forward strand.
TATTTTTTATGTTTAATGATTGGTTATAGGGCTAGGTTTCACTAGATTACAATAAGATTGGCCATATGAGATTATAGGTCAAAGTATGACTAGTTTTCACCTCTTAAGCTAGGTTTCACTATTCTGGTCTTCACTTGGGTGTATAGGATGGACCAGCTATGTGGTGAGTATGCTAAGAATGTTTTAGAGCTGGACACATGGAAAGTAAGGTTCAAAATTCCCAAAATACCCCTTAGAACTTAAGTTATGCCATTTCTTACTCATTAAGTATCACTTTTGGACCAAATCTGGTCATTTGCTTTCCCTTTCTCTCCAGCCACGACCTGAGACTCTCCAACTCAGTTTTGGACTTCTCTCAACTCCTCTTAGCCATATCCAGGAGTTTCCAAGTGATAGAACTCAAATTGGAGCTCTAGAAAGCAAGATAGACCAAACTAGTCAAGGTAACTCCACTAAGTTCTTCTTTCTAGGTCTTGTCCTTTAATTTCAAATCTATACTTGTTTCCACTTAAATATTGGTTTCTTTATGTGATATCCGAAAGTCTTATATGACACCCAGCTCCTCACAATATTAAATAGTCAATAATAACATGACTCTACATCATTCATATTAAAATTTAAT